>VYZV01013910.1:83690-118099 GCA_013401275.1 Pandion haliaetus | reverse complement strand
GCAATAACCTTACATAACTTATGGGAGGAAAAGCACGATGCAGTTCTGACAATAAAATACAATCACGAATACAGCTGTCTTGCTTATGTTTACAAAAGCAAACTATAAGAGTTTGCATAGCGAGGTTTCCTTGCCTCTCTGTCTTAGTTTACCTCTTGGCCCAATAAAGATTTCCTACACTGTGCCAAGTACAGTTGCACCCATACATCACAACCTGACAGTGAACAGTTGCACTGACTGCACAGCACAAGATTCAGACTTCAAAGTACAGAACTAACAACACAGGCAGCAGTACGTGTTGAGCCTATTCCCTAAGCACAGCAGTGGAATAACATGAACATCCTCTATTTCCACACAAACTAAATACAAAGTTGTGTCTGTAAATCCTATTAAATATTAAGAAGAAACTCCCGGTACCACTCAATTGTCCTGAATTGGAAAAAAAACAGCAGATGCAGCCGAAGCAAGATTATAGGCTCTACACCAGCAGCAAGACACCACTTGCAAAGACACATTTTGGGATAGCAGGGACAGGAACGCGCAACTGGGAAATGAGTTACAGGTCTGTGTAGCTGACGAACCTAAATCAAACCAACCCATCATGGCAGCATTTATTATATTTCTGCAGAAAGTCCCACTGCATCAGCATAAAATCCATTATGAACACAATGAAGCTTTGCAAACTCTGCAAGCCATTTTGCATTGGTCAGCCCACGTCAACATAGTTAAACTAGGCTTTCTCCAAATCCTTTTAACTACAGTCAGAGTTTCTGCAGGGTAACATGGCAAACAACCACGGGGCTCATAAGAAGCTGACTTAATATTCATTTATGGCTTTCCTTCAACTATTTCATTCAGAATTTAGCATTAATTCTCCCCTCACCCAACCTGAAGTGAAACCTGTGCATTCTGGTTGCAGTCTGCACAGACCACAGTTGCAGTTTCTTGTAACATACCAAAACACTGAGTGTATTTCCAGAACAATGCAAAAAATAAGTGGTTTCTCCTGTTTCCAACTGCCCTCTAATTATTCAGGACTTGATGGCTGATGAAGTCAATATAGCTGGTACCACTTCAGACGGATGCCTAGAAGAATGTGCTCAGCTGACAATGGAGCACATACACATTTGTGCTTTAAACGCAGCTTGCCAGGAGACAACAAGGATGCTAAACTGCAAGCGGGATTTGACAGACATCACCAAAAACTGTGTTTGAGACACCTGTTACTCTGTTACAGATGACTAAAATCCCTGCAGCTCCCTGTGCACTGCTGAAAAGATGACTCTTCATCATAATTAACCACGTGATTAAGTGATGGCAGCTAAGCTCTTCAGGAAAGACCGAAAAAGCTGGACTCAGATTGAACACAATAAACAGAGGTGTGGTTCCACGACTACAGAAACCATCTTAAATATTTAATAACAGCCTAGCCTGTCTCCTGCTCACAACTGTGGCAATTATGCTTTAGACACTAGCAATAATTCTTGTATGAAAGCAATGTGGCTAAGCTTTCAAGAGTGTGAATAAATGAGGCAAATCAAGTACACACTGGTGCTTTAACTGCACAGTGACTGGGCCAGAGTTGGGAGTTACTGTGGCTCATACGTTAAAGCCAGCTGCACAAGTTTCAGCGGCCATCTGAGGCAAGGCAAACAGGTCCTAAGGGTTCATATATACACTGAAAGTATAAATTAGTGGAAGTTATTCTAGCACCATTCAAAGCACCAGGGAAAGCACATTTGGAGGGCTATATACACTCTCAGTCACAGGAGCGATGCAGCACTGCATGGCTTGAAAGGTGGAGCAGAGGGCAACCAGACTGCACTTAGGGCTTGGGTTATAAATAAAGTTATAAATAAAGATTATATCAACTTTGGCTCTAACAGCTGTGGAAAAAATCAGGGTGCCGAGGAAGGTAGCATGGAAAGAATAAAAGATTCACTGTAGGAAAACAAAGCACTGCCAGTCAAACCCTGGAGACAGTAACTAAGGGAATGACTGAAGATTACGGCCTGAAGGACAGGCTCAACCTCTGAACAGGAATAGGAGGCACATCTCGTCCCAGGCTTGCCATAAAAAGCCTCAAGGCGACCTGCATAACCCATGTACACCCACAGGAGAGAATTCCCACAACACGATGTGTATCCCCAACTGCAGAGCACCCACAGTCACCTAATTATTGACTGCATACATTAAAAACCTGCTTCACACTGTATCTACACACAATGCTAGATTTGTGCACATTCACGCGCCGTAAAGCTATGAGGCAGAACATGAGAGCCAAACCAAAAGGTGACGTGGGTGAGAAAAACGTTTCAACAAGCTTTCAATCGCCTACAGGTGATACAGGACACAAAAAGCTCCAGAAAGGGGTAATGGCCAGGTAAGTGCACGTTTGGTAAGAGCACAATGCATGATCTGTAAAGGCAAGTGATTTGCACCAAAAAGGGAATGAAAACTGGCAGAGGACTGTGAATGAGAGCACTGGATGAGCTGGCTACAGAAGATGACCAGACAGCAGAGATTTATGGCAGGCTGACTGCCCTGGGACAAGATGAGCAACCCTGCAGGACATACAGAATAGAAGATGTTCATCTCTCAGTGCTACAGTGATGAGAAAGACAGAAAATCCCACTAGACCAGATAGTTGGGACATCAACCAGCAAGAGGCAGAAGAAAAGGAAAACCCTTATTGCTTTAAATATACAGAACATGCCACATGTTGGCTAGAAACTGCCTATTAACATGATATATGTTCTACACCTGTATCACAGTGTGTCCCTGATCCCCAATGAGGACCTGACAACAAAAGTCAAACATATATAACACAATACCACAAAGAACAATACAGAGGACAATACTTGAACAAAATGCTCCATTTGATAGTCTTTCTTTAAACAGGTTCGTTCTTCAGCATTTCTCTACAAGCCTGAACTTTATCAAATTTCCAAAACATTGCTAATGTTTTAATAATGCTGGTATATTCTTTTGCTTGTGTTTGCTCACCAGCACTTCAAACAGAACCACTGAGGTTATTAACAAAATATTTGGCACTAATAGACACTTACACACATCTTGCTAACGTAAATTGTAAGCAACTTAGAAATGGCTGATTTTGCCCAAGAATTGCATCTCCACAGGCAAATACATGGGTAAGAAACTAGGGGTTTTTACACTAACCCATGGATTTGGAAGTAATGCACCTTACTAACACTAAAGTTCAGTGTTTTCTTGTCTGGTTTGAAAAGGTGAACTGATGAGCTTCTTAAACCCCCACACAAACCCAGCCTCAAACCTCAGTGTACAAACTCCCCAACTCACTTGTTGCAACTTCACTTACCCATGGATGGCTGAGAAACAGTGTCTTTAAAGACTCCTCTTCAACAAAAACCAAGCTGAGGAGCACTCCCCCATGGAAGCCTGCCACTGCAGACATGCTCACCACCCATGTTTACCACCAGCCCAGAGGGTGTTATTCATTCCTAAAACACTCTCACACACAGGGTGACTGCTTTGTTGAAATGCTGTGGCTAGAACAAGCCTCGCTGCTATCATGCCGACTGTCTGAATTCACCATAATCTGACAATAATGATCCCAAGAAAACAAACCGTAAAGTCTTCAGTGAGGAGCCATACAACAACTAGAGATCCTGTTCACACCTTCCAACAAGCCTGACAGCTACTGATGCCTCTGCTTCAAAATGATGCAGAAAACAGGGCCGGGAGGGCGTGTGTGTGTGTGTGTGTGTGTGCGCGCGCGCGCGCTGTTTTGCTTTTATAGAGACTGTCCTCAGTTTGCTGCAGAAGTTGAAACACGACATCAGCAGCCGGTCGGTGCCACAACAGACACTCTTCCTCAGTCACCATCTCCTCGCTTGCTCCTGAAGGCCACAAATTGCTCATTTTCCAGGTACCCAACCTGGAAGTGCTTTGAGAAGTGCTGCCCACATGCCATCCATCAACACGGCAGCTGCAGTCGATGACAGCAACGAACACACAGTCCCCCAGCAGAGGACAGAGGGGCCTGGCAGAGTGAACGTCAGGCTAGGAATCAAAATCCTGCAACAGACACCAAGACCTCTCCAGCACATCTCCATTTCAGTTTCCCTATTTGCAAAGAGAAATCTTTTTCTTGCTGTGAGAGCACGTTCACTACAGACATAGTGTTCAAAAGAGGTAACGAATACTCCAAAACCAAAGTAAATTCCCTCTAAACTTTGCATTTTCTATGATAACCTAGGCAGGCACCAGCAACTGAATAAGGAAGAAAGAAATACTGTTTTGTTAGTCCAGTTCAATAGAAAAAAAAAAAAAAACCCAAACCCAAAAAAGACACGGTGGTGGTGGGGTCAGTCATGTAATGAACAACTACCATAATGGATCTTAAGTTAACCTCCCTCTCACCCCCCAAGGCAATGCTGGCATAAACAGCTATTGTTCCAGCAGACCAGTACTTCCCAGGTTAAGACCCCACTCCCTGCTGTTCATAACTCTGCCAAAGTAATTGTTCAAACTCGGTCCTTCCTTGCCAGGTGCCTACTTCCATCGAAGTATTTTTGGAAACCTGGTAATGTCTAAATTATGCTAGGCGTTTTCCAAGCAAAGAGCCTGCCCCTGACCCAAAGTATGTAACTGTAGTAATTTCCTAGCATGGGCAAATTTTAGCATAGTAGGTCTTAACTATAGGTCTATTTTACCTCCTCCACTCAGACCTGTTTTCCCTCTTCAAAGCTGCACCTATTTACTTCTCTATTTGGGAATCCGATTTAAAAACCTGCCATTTCCCTTCATATCAGCTCTGCTTGCTGACATACAAGGTACCACAAACATAATTACTACTTGAAACACAAAACTAAACTCAAATTTAAAGAGAGCAAGAGAGAGAGAGGGGAGAGAAGAAAAGACAAATCGATAATTGGAGTATCTGTGAGAGCACACCACATTGTAAGTGGGCTGAATGAGCCTTGTGCTCAGCAAAGCGACAAGCCTCTAGGATTTGCAACTAGAAACAAGCTTTTCCGTAGAGCCAGTGTTCTTACTGAAAAAGAACGTGCTTTTCAAGTGCAGGATGAAGAGCTGCCCTTTAACTCACTCTGTCAGATGGTGGAATTTCAAGAATTTAAGGCTGACCAAAGACTAGCCTGAGAGAAAGAGGGAGGTTGTGAAGAATCCCTCATGCTGTAACTTTATCCTGTCGGGGCAGATAAATCAGACACAAGCAACCTTTCCCATGACCCTCCCACCACCTTTTCTTATATGAATTCCCAAAATCCTTCATTTAATAGTTGTCATTACTGAGGGAAACTTATTTCTCCCAGAGAACACTGGTTTAAACTTGGGATGGCTACTTGATTCAGGAAGAGAAAGCAAGGCAATTGGCTGAAAGACTACCACCACACCTCAGCACTACAAGTTTTGCAGAGATGAAAGCTTGTCTCAACTACCTCTTACCATTACAGGAAAACAGGAGTTACATACAGCAAAAAATATCACACATTGTGTAATTATACAAGCAGCATAACCCACAGCAAACGTTCCAAGGGATCAACTTTACTTTTCCTGACCAGTCTTTCTCCTGCCTGATAGATAATTCATTTAATGTTAGCATTTCAAGGAGTTGCAAACAACTGCAACTTTCAAACTATTTCATACTAGTTGGGTCACTTCCAGTTGCACTCCCTAGTTAGTAAACTTCAGATTTCCCTTCCGCCGACATTCTCCATAATACTCTGCTAAAAGCCAACAGTAAAGAATTGCAAGGAAATCCAATTGTTTCTGAAAACGCTGTTTTTTCAAATAGAGCAAAAAGAACAAATGAAGACACCTATCAACGTCAAGAATCTCCCTAGAAAAACCTAAAGTGAAAAACAACAGCATAGTTACCATAAAAATACTTTTAATATACTCAATTTAATATTCTGATTTGGATAGCAATCCAAACGAGCGATGACTGTGCAATGGTGTTCATTAGGAGAAAAACACTGCATATTAGTGGAAGAGGAGATTCTATAAATGGTACGTGACTGTTTATTAGGGGACTTATTCTCTGCAGCTTTCTATTAAAGTGCAATTGCATCTACAAATATCTGAACACTTACCCGTCCACCTGTTCCTCTCCCAGAATATATCGCAGGTTCTTCAAGAAAGACAGGGAGACTAACGCATGTGAATGACGAATCTTCACATACCCTGTTACTGTCTCAATCAGACCCATAAAATTCTCCAGTTCTGAGGCGATGTTGTCTACAGTAAGAAAAAAGTAATTTTATTATTGCAGAATTCATAGCTGTAACTGCTATTTTGCTTAACGCAGCATTAGCTCAGCAAAAGAAAATGTCTGTATTTGTTGCTTTTGAAAATGAGAGACACTGGTAGTCCTCCCCCAGTAACAGTTGCCTGTACAGACAGATGGCTGAAGGGCAAAATAAAGCCACAGAGCAACAGTGGAAAATCAGTCTTGCTTTTCCATACTGGTAGACCTTCTTTTTCCATGGACATTGCACTCTGAAGCCAGCACCAAATGTTGAGGCAGCATCCTGGCAGGGATGAAAAAGACCCTTGTGTAAATGTACACATCCATGAGACTGGAACTGCTCTTTGGCTAAAAAGAACAAAGCTCAGGCTCCATTGGAAAACAGAGAATGTGGCTGAAGATGAAAAGGTGGAGGCATGCTATGCATAAAGCATTGCTTTCAGTGACCTAAAAGGCTTTGGCTACAAAACTGAGAACTCCTGATAAAACAGCAAAGATAAAACCGTAAGGGTGTCCTCATGCCATGAAGCATGTTCTACATAGCTCACTAAAGGTGATTTTCTGTAATAAATTATTAAAATGACCACAGAGCAAGCTCTACTCTTCAGTACTGCCCCTTCCCTAGGAACTATACTGTCCCTGCCTAGGTCTGCAACAACCCAACCTTCACATGGCTCAAGCTTTGCAGTCCTTACCTCCAGCAAGCCCTAGCCCATGCCCATTGCATGGTGTCATTATCCTGCAAAGTCACGCTACGGTTGTGAGGGGGAAGTTTTAAGCACTCAGGATGGGAGAAGCTGCTATGGGGTGTGTTTGCTGCCATAAACAAACCAAAGTCCTAACAGATGGCTGGGAAGCCCAAATACCAACGGTTGTTTGCCATACCAAATAAGCTGGGAGGAAGCAGATGCCGTTCAGCACTCTAAGATAATACTTAAAAAATAAGAAGCCCCACACTTGCCCTGGGTAACTGGAACATCTACCACAAGGGAAAGATTGTACCTGTAGCAGTGGGACCACAAGTGAAATAATCCACATGCTGCTGTTTCTAAACCCCGAAGTTTTCATTCAGCAGGAGAAAGGGAATCAAACATATCTCGGTCTTCCAACCTCATTCAGGAAACCAAAAGGGACCTTCCATACAGAGATACATTTCCAATAAAAACTAACAGTGATTTTTACTCTGCTTTTAAGAGCTCATCAACTGTCAACACTTCCCTGGCTGATGAATCACTGCTCTGACAAATTTAATCCAGACCTTGTTCAAGACATGTGAAAAAGGTGGCCAGCTCACTAATGATGACCATCCAGAGGCACGGTGCTAGGCTTTATATGAGCTCTCAGCAATCTGGAGTCCATGTTTTAGCAAGACACCACACTTTGCCTTAAAAAGTGAGGATATGCAGTCTTACAGTGCCATGCCTTACTCGCAGACAAGTTATTTACCTACCCAGATGCAAGGATTTTTGACTTTTCCACCTTCTCAGGCCTTTATTATTCCTTTGGGACTACTGCTCATCTCACTACCTAATCCTGGCTCCCTGTCCTGCCAAAAAAGCTAACAAAAATACCAGCTTTCAGTGCCTTACAACTCAGTAGCTGAATACCTATTCCATCCGCATGTTGGGGAACGGTGCTACAGTGGGCCAAATCAAACAGGAGCACTGCTATAGGACTGGAAAGCAAAGAGTCTGCTGAGTTTTTAATGTTCTTATTATTGTGCTGACAGACAAAATTAAAAATATTAAAAGCAGCCTTATCAGAGGTTCATAAAGGGAGGGCAATCACTTACTTCCACGACGGATGTTAATCAGCAGATTTCCCTTGAGAATTGTGCATCCCTGCAACATTTGTGCTGATGTGACAGAGTCAATGGTCTTTGTTTTCCCATCCTCACAGATTTTGGGGCAAGGCCCCTCACAAGGACTGCAGAACATGCTGTTAGGAAAGAAAGGGAGACTGAAAATAAGCAATGATACGCAACTCTGAGTCTGCGGACTGCTTTGAGTTAAATTTTGAAAGACATTTCCGTCTAAAGCTTAGACAAATCCTTCAAGCTAGAATGAAACCTACTGTATTTTTGCAGAGGCTGCAGATAAATTAGCACACTTGCCCGCTGGACTCGAGAGGCTGGAGCATCTTACCTCCCGTTTACAGCGACATGGGAGTGAATGAATGGACCCATACCCACTGTCCGCCAGCTTCTGAAAGGCTTTGTGGTCCTTCCAAAGTCAAAGGCACTTCAGGTAAAACCCAGTGCCTTTGTATTTGTGCATTTACTCTAACTCAATTATACGCAAAAAGACCACCCTTCTCATTCATGTGGACAACTTCAGAGCGCTGTGACGTTTCGTGTTAATCCAGGCCCAACCTCCAAAAATAAGTCCAGTCAGGAACTGGAGATGGGAAAATACTGTTCAAGATCTTATAAATGTTGTCTGTCTCCATGCCCTTAAACCAACATTTGAAGCTCAGCACTAGGGAATTCCAAGCTCCTGGACATTTTAACTCAGGAAAGACAACTGTGGGAGCATACAGTCAGGAGTGATATGGAGAAAGCAAGCAGTGAATTAGTCACTAATTCTTACACCTTAAGAGGTATTAAAGCAGCAAGTTCAAGCAAACAGAAGGATGCATCCTGATGCAAGGCAAAACTAATTTGCGACAGGAATTGCGAATGACAGCCCAGAAGTCTAAGCAGGATCAAAATGGGTTACACAAATGGAAAGAGAACAGGTCCACCAGTGACTACAAGACACCAAGACAGACACAGCCCCAAACTCAGAGAAATCAGGTTGCCAGAAGCTGGGAGGAAACACTGAAGCACAGGCTCACTTCTGCTTCTTATATTCACAAGCATTCACGAGCATTTTTTAGTGGCCAAACTCAAGGAGGAAGAACTCAGGTCAAACTAGCCTTTAGCTAGAGCAGCTTTTTAAAGGCTCCAGTTATACTGTCTGCATACTCATCTCAAAGTTGAACACTCCGTGTGTGTACGGAACATGCCCTCTGATCACTCCTCCTGGTAAATGTCTTTCCCGATTCAAGGTCATATTTATTTTTCAGTTTGTTCTAGCACTTTCCTTCGTATTTCATTATTACTTACTCCACCTTATCACTTTGGAGGGGAAAAATGAGAAAGAAAAAAAACAAACCCAGCTCCAAAGACAAAGGCTTCTGATGACACCACCAATGAACACAGACTTACTATTTATTCTTTTTAAAAGAAACTGACCCACTTTCTTCTGAGGCTTAAAGAAACATGTAAATTGATAACAACAGTTTTTCATGCATAAACAATAAAAGAAAGAAGCTTACTTTTCTCAGTAGTAAGCTCCCGTTTCAAAATCCTGCACTATAACATGCCACAAACCACTAAAAGCTGCAGACACAAGCAAGAGGCATTCAACTAAATGTACAAAGAATGTTGGAAACGCTTTCCATTTGCAACTATTTGTTAACACCACCTCTGGGGAACAAAACATTCACTAGCCTTGAGTTACAGCTCCTTTCAATCTTTGCAGCAGCTTTGCAGCACAACACTGAGATAAGATAGGATGGCCATGCACTTCAGTGTAAGCGGTTCAAACAGCTGGTACTACAAGCTCAAGTAGATAACAAAAGAAACATTTCTCATGTGAATGTCTGGATTCAAGCAAAGGCAGTGTTAAATTGCTTACATCCAAATGTCAACCAGAGGCTGCCTTACTATTTGATCGAAGGAATGCATGACACGCATGCACAGACACACAACCGGTGCAGGAACCATCACAGCCACCTTTCCAAAAACCCCAACATCTTAGAACAACCTACAAAGACATCTTTTTAGCACAGTATTGAAGCACCACGGATTTTAGCACACTGACTACCCTTTACTCAAAGTCCGTGACTTCCAAGGGTCTGTATGCAACTAAGGCTGCTTGCTTAAACCACTGGCAAAATAAGAAAAACATAAGCATGCATCACTCCAACTGTTAGAATTAAGTAAGAGTAGGTGAGTGACATTCTCGTAAGACATTAGTCTGTATAATATTGTCAGCTGCTGCATTATTTCTGTCACCATCTACATGATTGCTTCCTTGTAAAACACCATTGTTAATCTTCTGGAAACAGTGAAAAAAAGGAAAATAAAATTAAATACACTAAAGAATACATGTGTCTAAAATGCAAGCACACATAAAGCAAGTAATACGTGAAGCAAGGTAACTCCTACAGTTTGTTCTGTATAATGGTCATAGGCCAACCTCCAACCTTGTGTTCCTGGGCTTTCACTTTCATTTTGTTACCATCTACTTGAAGACCTGGTTCTGTATTGTACTGACCTGCAAGTGCTTCAGAACAATCAGTGGCAACTGACAACACACAGGACCACACACAGTCAGATCTTTCAATGGTGATTTCATCTAAGCAAGCCTTTATCAGGAAGTCATGCAATTCCCTATCGTATGTTCTCATTTCTACCTAATGCAATTTCCATCACAAGCTGCCACAGAAGAGGGGGTGGAAAAACCCAAACATGACAATTCTGATGGACTTTCCAGAAGCTGCATTACCTTTGGCTCCCGTTGCGTATGAATCCAGAGGGGCATTCTGCCATGCACTCATCATTGTGAATCACAAACCTCTCATATTCACTTGTTTCGGTGGCAGGGACTTTGGAGCAAAACTCTTTAGTCACACAGCGCCAGCCCTCGAACTTGTAGGTATTGGGAGGGCAGGTGGGCATGCAGACTCCTTCATAGTAGTAATTGCGGCAGGCCACGCAAGCGGTGTTGTTGTCAGGTGCCGTGCAGCTCCCCAAGCATTCGGGATGGCAACACTCATTTTGGTCTGTACAGGCTCGCTTGCCACATGAGCTGGGGCACACTGCAAGACAGAAAGCAACATAGCATGAACAAGGGCTATTAAGGTGAATGGCATTAAAGGAAAAACCCTGATCTATATAACTCTATGCTTTCATTCCCTGGGGCTCTAGAGTATCTCTGCAGAAGAACCAAATCCTGTAAAACTGACAAATTAATTCCATTTTTCTGAGTTTTAGTTGCCTGAAAGTATCTTTTTCTCAGATCAAATGTATAACATAACCCAATTAAATAATAAGGAAAACTGCTGAAAGTAAGATCAACATAAGGATAATGGAAACAGGCAAGTACTGGAACCTACTCCATAGCCCTAGTATCATGGTTAATTTTTTTGTTTGTTTGAGTGCTGACTTACTGTCTTTCTAAGCATTTCTTGTCTTCCCTATTTGTACTTCAAATTGGTCTTTTACTGGCAAGAAAACAAGCTCCCTTTAAACAACTTAATTACACTTGTACAATAAAGCACTGCTATACTGTAGCACACATGGTTAGGTTGACCCCAGTGTAGCATCCCAATGTTGCTTATGTATGCAAAATGAGGTTTAATAAAGTACAGATGGTACACATCAAATACTGAGGTATCATGGAGCTACTATTTTCCCCTGAAGAGCATAACAAAATTCTACCTTATCCCCAAATTCTGGTTTCAGAGAACAAAATATGAAAGGGAGAAAAAATGGGGTGCAAATTTATGGAGACATTAGTTTTACGTGAAAGCTTTTCAGCTTGGAAGACACGAACAAAGAGCAGAATCGTCAGCAGACAAGTTCACCACTGTTACATCAAAAGAAGTGGCAGCATTATATTTATGTAACAACAACATTTTGATTACAGCGTTGCATGGCCTTTTAGCCATGCGAGTTGTGTGCCAGAGGCTCTGTAAACAAACACAGATAGGAAATCTGTTTTGCATTAAGTAACTGTTTTCCAATTCCTAACTTAGCTAAAATACAGCACCAATAATAACAGCATAGAACAAAAATTTCAGTAGTACAACTACAGTGAGATCCAAGCAAAGCACAAGACATTTAAAATGAACGATCTGAGCAAAAAGCATATAACCAGCAAAGAAGTTAATATCCCAAAATGAGCACAGAAGCAGCAGAGCCCAGCCTATAGAGAAAGACAATGTTTATGAAACTGTGACAGTTCCACAAAAGTTCTGCATTGCAATTTATCTTTCAGTTTGCAACTACAGTGTCGTTTTAATGCAGGCCTAAACAGCGTAAAATCTTGACCCCTTCCTCTTCCCATAATGAGGTCTAGGCTTTCCAGTATGTTTTTACAACGCTACTGAGCAAAGCACCACAATCATGACACAGGACCGAAAGCATGACAGTGCTATTAAGCAATAATATAAAAAAAAAACTGTCCATAGCTCTGCATCAGGATCTAGACATCCTACATCATTTTGATTATAAGAAGCCATTTTCTGCCAGCTTCAAGGTAGTGTCCACCTTGAAAATTACTTGTAAAACTGCCATCAGAGAATTTTGCATTTCTTATCAAAATGGTTCTATATTGATCTCGCTTAATTTTATTCACTTTTGTTTTTTAAGCCCTAACTGCCAACTTTGCAAGTTTAAGCATCTGGGTATGAAGCTGGGTTCTCCTTATACAATTAAGGCTAAGAAAGGTTTTGTGGAAGAAATTCCACCTGCAGGTACTCCCCAAGTAACCTGACAGTCTTAACAGTATCTCCCCCATAATAGCAGGCAGCTATGAAGTATCATCAGAAGACCTGCTTATAACATCTGAAAGTGCTATTACTTGTATATACGTGGCCACTTACCACTAACACAAGCAGCTTGCATTCAAGATAGCTTGGGTACACTGAATTGAATGCAGCAGGTCTACTGTGTGAGAAGGTACTGTTGAAGTTGCCCAAGAGCTCATCTGTCTTTTCTATTTAGAAAAAAACGTAACTTAACCCTGCAGCCCCTTCCTTGCACATACTGCTATTATAACCCAACAGCAGTGCTGTTACCACCACTGCTCCACACCTGTATACTCAAATTTTTTCAGAGTGAAACCAGGCAAAAAAGTAGAAGGGGGGTGGGACAGGGGAGACTAGGAGAACAAGGAGGTGGGAGCATGAGGATGGCTGATGCTTGCCCAGCTAGTGCCAATACCACTTGCAAGCCAAATTAAGAAATTTTTGCAGAGCCAGTTACTCTTAAGACTACTGAGAGCAGCAATGCAGAGGAAATCACTGCTGAATAATGCATTGTGGAAAGATGCTGGATTTTTTTTTTTTTTTTCTTGAGAAGGAAGAAATCCATATGCACCAAACCCTTACACAAAAATAAACAAGCATGCAGGTGTATATTCTTTTTTTGATGGTAACCTGCATCAGTGTAAAATGAGTAAAATCTGCCTGGATGCCACCTTAGTAAGGCATCACAAATTGCGTCTCACCTTAAGGTATACAGTACTACTTGCATTTGCAACTACTTACTAGGGGCTTAAAAAAAAAAAAAAAAAAAAAATCAAGTCTTGTTAGCAGATGGACTGCTGTTCTGAGTGGGTGCCAGAACTAAGATTTTGTGTGGTAGCTACATTTCCAGTTCAAAGCCCNCACAAACTCAGTGAAACAAAAAAAAAAAAACCAAAACCAAACCAAACCACACAGCCCCCGTGCTTCCAAAGAGTTCATTACTAGATGTATTGATTAACTACAGGATTTTTTTGTTTTCATCTAGACAATTTGCTAACAAAACCCCCAAAATACTGCTATATTAAGTATTCAGATAAATACAGTAGAAAAAGATTGAGTTTATTTCCTTCTTGGGAAAGACTTTTGTATTCCCTTAATGCCATTCATGAACAGTCTGCTATATAAATAGGATTCCCTGCATCTCCTGGTAAATCTGCTGACTCTCATCCACAAAAATATAAATTGAAGCACAGAAGGATACACAAGTTCACATGAAAATGGCAATCAGTGAAACAGGTTTTCAAAACTATAATAATATTTTAATCACAACCATTTTAACAAGAACTCTTGAAAACTTTAAAAAAATAATTTTTTAAAAGGTCAGCAACCTTGCTTTTCTCTCAGTCCTACTTTTTGCTTGTTCTTGCTAACGTTGGCATAGTTTTCAGCCTGGAGACAATACGGGTATCCTGTTTCTTTGAAGAGGCAGAACAAGAACTTTTGTGTGTGTGTGTAGGCTATATTATGAACAACAAAAGACTTACCTGCCTTACATGCCAGTTGCCTCAGATATCCTTATTATAAAAATCTTACTAAACAACACTGGCTGGTCTTACAATCCAGCCCCATCTATCCTCCCCCCTGCCATCCCAAACTGTGCTATTTGGGCTGCTAGATTTGTACCAAAACATTTAAAATGCATTTTCCAAAACACTTCTGTCAAAAAACCCCAACCCTTAAATAGGCTCAATAACTTGTTGACTTCAGTCCACAAGAACATTAGAGAGACAAACAAGCAAACAGTGGGCTGACATTTGGGGCCAGAATATATCAGCCAGGTACAACAGCGCCTTGGATCACAAAGGCCAATGACTGTATACAAAAAAAAACCCAACCCCCCAAACAAATCCTTGCTGACAAGCACAAGGGCAAAAAATGCCTAATTGTCATCACGTGGAAGTACTAAGATAATGGAAAATTTCAGAGACCTTGGAGGGCAGCCATGGAAGAAGGAAGTCAAAGCAAGACCTGAAGAAGGGCAGACCCTTAAACAGCTTCGTGACTTTATTAAAGAGATGATGGAGGCTTGACTAGATCACAGTGTCTATTTATCTTTGGGGAGTGAAAGTACTGAATAATCCTATCTTCAGAGAAGAACATTACAAGAGGACCAGTAGCCACAAATCAAATTTACTGGAGCGTAACCAACAACAGTAGTTTCTTTGACCAGCCATGCTTCACCTTCTCTCTGATTTCTTCAGATGGGAAGTTTTCCTTGTCAACAAAATTCAGGAGATTTTCCAAATACTATTAAGATACTACGATTGCTCGCAAAAAAAAGGCAAAGTATTTCATTCCAAGATGCCCACTTACTGAGCAAATCAGATTCAGACCTGACATACAGAAAGGAGATAGTTTAAAACTAAATGCAAAGATCTTACAAACAAGAGGAGCTCCAAGAGAATCTGATTCCAAGACGCATTATTCTCAAAATCCCCAAGGTGCTAAACCAAAATTGCAAACACAAAGCAAGGTTGGGAAATCCTCAAACACAACTCTCCAAAAAAAGCAAGAAACAAATCACCTCTCCGTATTTACAGCAGTGGTTCCTTTTTGGACAGCCTCATGCTAAGGAGGTGGTAGTAAGTTTGTCTGACATCTAATACCTCCCAGCTATTTGAAGTGCGCACAAAGCTAAAGCTTGCTGCAAACACTCTGCATTGACATCATGGCTATTGTACAGTTTGGACAGACAAAGCGTTCTTATCATCTCCAAGACGCCATGACTTCAGTAATGCTGAAACAGAAAGATCAGGTGAATAAACAATCAGTCACAGGGAGTGAAAATGCAGCCAGAAGAGGAAGACTTCTGGCAAGCTGAGGCACTGGCCTCTGCCAAGGATGGCACTGTGCCAGTCACATGCAGGCAAGCAAAAGGTTGCCAAGTGCGGGATAAATATTTTTTTTTAAGATTCTTTCTCTCCTTGTAAAACGATATTCAATCCTTCCTTTTTTATACTGTTTCTGCTTTTTTAGAGCATCCTTCATGTAAAATAATGTTTCAGAAAGAAAAGAGGGGGGAAAAGCCTAGTTTTGAGCAGAAACCAGAGGAGGAAGGGAGCATTTTCTCCCAGCCAACTACTGAAAAAATTAGCTGTCTAAATTTATCCACAAAGACAGAAAAAAATTGGTCATTTTTGGAATGTTAATCCCTCTTACATGACAGAATTTTTAAAATATTACATTTTAATGGTCTAAACTTTGGTATGGTCTTTCAAACAGCTGACTTCAAATACTCAAGCAGCCTATACAAGACCTGACTTCTTTTGCCCAGTATACTGTGAGAATAAAGAGACTGGAGAGACATTATTCGGAAAATCCATTTCCAATGATTCATGGCCAGGGCTGGAATCAAATAACTACAGAATAAAGGCTGCAATAAGGAAATACACATATTAAATACATGCAGTAACGTGTTCCGATCACAGAAACGTGGGTAGTGATCTCCAAAGAACTGAAGAGACCACTTAGAGCAGTTGTATAAAATCCTTATATTGCTACAGAAACAGGTACTAGCAACATACTAACAACGGTATAATTCTTTTGTCTTTTCTGCTTTGCCCCAGCACTCTAAAACTGGTTTTCTCGCATTCAGTGAAAATCCTCAAGGCAAAAAAATGCTACCATATTGAACTACTTTCTAGCAGTTACGGCACAAAGTTTGGCAGATTTTGAAATTAACTGCCAGATCTCAAAGGTTCAGTTCAACCCAGCACTGATAATAGGACTCGAAAGTGATCATCTCCTTCCTCTTTGAACCTCTAGTATGTACACAATCATGCTCACCAGTAAAGTATTTGGATAGGTCTATACAAACTTGCACCAAGAAGCAAGAAGAGGGCATTAAGTCTACAGCCTGCAAGCTACATCTGACTCGAGATCTTTTCACTAGTCATGCATTTCCATGTTTTACACCCTAGTCATTACCAGCCCGTTTTTATCTGGCAGATCTTTCCTTTCAAGGATCTTGAAATAATTCTGAAATTGTTCCGTGAATTATTTTTTTCCCACTTTACAAACCCAGCTGAAGTTTAAGTACACCTGGTCAGCTTTCACACAAAGCTTTTGGTCTCTTGCTTCTTGGTATTTCAGTTTGTCACAGATGCTGTACACCGTATATTGTAAGTGAAGGAGTAGGTGTGATGAAGCATTCAGAACCTCAAAATAACCTCAAAGGATTTGCCCAACCTGACGTCAGCCCACTAGCTGCTCAATTTTTAATCATATGAAAGACTGATAAAGGAATCTATTCTTGCATTCCCTTCCTCAGGATTTTATGGTTGAAAAATAATACCACACTAAATGCCTGCATAGCCAGTTGTGCAGCAGGTGGATCCAGCTGCTCAGATGGAAGCACCTGTAGATTATTCTAGAGCAAAAGGAAGTGTAAGACAGGAGTGGAGACAGGTTAGGAGAAGAAAGCCCAGCACCTCTCAGCACCTGGCGACTCTCAGATGCCACCAGATGCAATAAGGTCTGTGAAAAAGAGAGGAAACACTAATCAGTCAATGAAATAAACACTTTACTAGAACATATTGTTGTGGTGAGTTACTTGATGCCCTCTAGTTTTACAATTTTTTTCTTTAATATTTTTCCCTTCCCCTCAAAACAGTTTTAGCACACACAGCATTTCAGACTAGCACACACATCAGCACAGCCCTGAGGAGCCAGAGGCCCATGGCATGTTGTGTAATCCCTCAAACACACAAATGCCTCAGCATAACCTCCTTCCCAGCTGAAAAGAACAGAGCAGCCTATTAAAAACAACAATGAAAACAACCCAAAGCATATTTCAGTTGGATACACTGGAGTTTGATGACACCTCACCCCCCAACTTTTTGGCCATCTACTATCATTCATTCTTTACCCCAGAAATTACCTCAAAACAGCTTCCAGGCTTTCCAGCTGTGATACATAACAACATGTGTGCTAAATCCATTTTATTTACAGTGACTAGAGAACTCGGGGACACTGTTTGGCAGTGTAAAACCTCCCATCCCTTCAGGTTTTCTGCAAGTGAAGTAATCAACCCTGCTAAAAGCTCCAGCAGCGTTACAGCTACTCACATCACACCAAAACTAGAGCAAATGGAAACCTGAGAGAAGAAAACAACTACCTTAGACCACAGTCAACAGGAAGCGATAGATAGTACAGTTACTCTATTTGCTCCAAAGTGCGTAATACTAACAACCAGGAAGGTGCAAATAAACATGACTTATTGACAAACCCAGGCAGCACGAATGGCATTCTCTTTCAAAACAGTTTATGTTGCCCAGCACAACCCAGACTGGCATCATTGCAGCTGGCACTCGAGAGAAAGAGGAAAAAAACAAGTCCATTTTGTCCCTTCCACGCCAGTATGAATTCAGTACACAAACAAACCCAACAAGCATCTATCAGGCTTTCAGGCCAGTTTTACTCTATCTTCAACACTAGGTAAACAAATTGGTTGGGAACGTTTTACCATCGGTACTGCACTGTGTTCTAGAAACATTTCCTCTACAAAAAGGGAAATTTCCCACTGGAAGATACAAATCAGAACAGTTAACACCCATGTCAGTGAGTATGAAAGCAGGAAAGTGAGGGTCACCGCGCAGCGGTGAAAGCTGCTCCCCGCCGGCTGCAATCACCCACCACTCATGGTCACAAATTTGTTCACATTTCTAAAGGGGCAGCTGGAAGTTCCTGAACTCTTCAGTAACACACAAGAAATGGGCTGCTGCAGAACAGCTCTGAAGCAAATTATTTTTCTTTTCGCTCCAGATTATGACCAATATATTGGGGTTTTGCTTGATGTTGCTTAAAGCTAGATTTAATCTGCCTGTCTTCCAAATGCTGCAAGTGTAAGGCAATAAGCTTTACAGGATTTAATTAATATACTGCAAGCAAGGAGTGCTGGTCAGTCATCTCCTGGCAAAAACCCAGCTGGAGGAAGAACACTATTCACATTCCAGACTTATTCTAAAGGAGGAAGACAGTTTAGTAACATTATCACACTGGCCTAAATGATGTAGTTCTCTTAATGCTGAAGGATAATGGCAGTCGAAAAAGTCACTGGTTGAGAGGGATTCAGTCGAAAAAGTCACTGGTTGAGAGGGATTCAGTTGAAAAAGTCACTGGTTGAGAGGGATTCAACTCCTGCTTTGTTTCAGAAATGCCCTTTGCATTTATGCATTAAGCCCATCAACAGACTTAACCATTCTGGCACAAGCAATGAAACATAATGCTCATCTTAGAGGCACACATCAACACTGCTCCAGTCGAAGGCTAATTACACTAAAAATGAAAGGGGGGAAAAAAAAAGCTTCAGTACAACTAATGCTTACAATACACAGAGTAGGGCAAACCGAGCAAGTTTTTGCTCATCTCCAACAAGGATACCTGCATTAACAACAATAACAAAAGCTGTTACAGAAAGGGCAAGAACATTCAAACTGGTTTACTACAGAGGAAGCTTTTCAAGCTGTTCACCTGCTAGTGAGATAGACCACTAAAAACAGGATTAAGATCTGGACATTTAGGAACCCGAGAAAAGAGAAGAATTACGATGGAAGGGCAAAACAAGATGCAAGAATACTGATGGTTTGGAAAGTTCACAGACACACCTGTGTGCATTTGTTTTAAATTACAGATTAGTAAGTCTGGGTGTACATCATCCCTTATGACATTTGCACATTGTAAAGTGAAGGCATCCTGTTAAGATCGACATCACTTCAAACAATATTAAGGCAATTACGCTCAAAACGATTAAACAAAGTATTTCCTTGACAACTTCCAGAAATAAAAGAGTGCAAGCAAATCTGAACAGCAACCGAAGGTTATGCTCTTGAGATCCACAACAAACAAAAGGTGAGCTCTTTCCTTGGTTTTAATAATCATGGAATGATTTTTTCATTCTAAATCTTTCCTCTATTATAAATACAGACAGAATACAGAAAGTGCCAGTTTGTAGGACCCAAAAGCAGACTGGAAGACCACACATTAATCCATCTCTTAATGCATTTTAACAAATTTACAGGCAACATGGACAGCGGAAAGGATACAACTGACTTGAAATCTGTATTAAAATAAGTTTCTGCTCATACATCATGACTACGGATGGAAGCATTTCAGAGGAAAAAGGGAAAATGTTGCGTATCTTTTCAGACTTGATGCAAATTGCTTTCATAGTCTGTAAATCATCTTGAACTGCCTGGACATGAACTTTTAACTCCATCCTACATGGTTTATCTCCAAAGAACAAAACCATTGCAACTGTTGCCTGTTTGCTTGCGTGTTACTGAACAGCTCTGCCTGTGACTAGAAAAGGCTGAGCCGGGTTGCAGAGCCTGCTTTGAGAAGCACAAGGATGCTCCCAATCTGCAGAGGCACTGGACGTTGCCCCGACCCCAAAGCAAGCCCCAAGTGAACCGTTGTGAGTTCAGTAGCTCTGAACTCCCAGCTCACTCAAGCCAAGCAAAGGACTAATTCACCTGAGTTAGTAGATGCTGGGAAAAAGCAACTTGGGTCAGTGAGGGGCACTGATGGGAACAGCACACGGGTTTGCTCAGTGTTTTCTTCTAACCTAAGCAGAGGATGACATTACATCGTTCATCCTGCACTTAGTCCACTACTATCTTCAAAAACATCCTCCGTTACGAGACAGAACTATTTCAGTTCTTCCAACACGTTGATAAAATAAACTGAATGAGGAAAACCATGGTTGACTATGCCATCCTCCAGAAACTGCAAACACACATAATATACTCATGGGACAAATGGCATACACACCACTGCTGGCCATGCAGTCCATACATAGTTAATACTTGGATGTATGAGTTGCCTCTGCTTATACACATGAACATGCTTTTGAGGAATTCCTATTAGTATGACTGGCAAAAAAAAAAAAAAGTGACATTGCTTCGCACTTTCTAAATCCTTTCCTGTAGTAAGGATTTGTGATCAGATTAGGGAGTACCAGACAGTTTTATTTATTTATTTACAGGAAGGACAGTCAAGGTGAGCTTTATCACTGGATCTGACAGAGGCTCCAGGCTGCAGCGAGGCCAGCTCAGCGGTACTGCCTGGCTGCTCTGAAGCCAGAGACAGCATCAGACAGCACTTATTAAAGAAAAAGGGGGGGTTTCATGTTTTTGATACTGGCACAAAGTGGGAAGCATGCTGCTTCCCACTCTCTTTCTGCTCAAGTTTGGCACGTTTGAGCTACACTTTTCTCCTCCGGTACCTTTTTTTGTCATCTCAAGTCACATTCACATGAACATATAAATACACAGATCCTTACACTCTGTGTATAGCAGATACTTACATGGATGGTCTCAAAAAAGAATATTCTTTTCACACACTAAAAAAATTATACAGAGTTATTTTAAATTCAGAACTGTTTGTATATTCCTTATAAGTTTATAAAACTCTCACTGTCCTCCCATGACTAACGAAACTGGAATTGAGAGAGTACTCTATATTTATAACTCGTCTGGTTGCTCATGCCTATGGCCCTATTTCCACCCTCCGTTACTGTACACAGAGCTATGTGAGGTATTGTGGGTTCCCAAACTTCACTGATTTCCTAACAAGGCAGGCCTGTGTCCCAGAGGAACAAGCTGGGGGCTGTTTCATTCGAGCATTGGCCGAACGCAGAGGGAGAGGCCTTGAGTGCTGTGGTTTTGGCAGCTCTTCTTCAAACTGGTATTAGAGGCCATTTCTGTGCAATTACATGCCTAACTGGCACTGGATTGTGTATCAATGCTACCGATACACCGTTTACAGCCCAAACCGTATTGCTATTGCTACACGCTTAGCTTATGTATTTTAGCAGCGCCTGCAAGCCGAAGCACTTCAATGCTTAGCTGAGCAGCTCCGTCAGTCACCTACGTTACAGACACACCAGAAGTACCAGGCAAATCCAAGCCATTTACAACAAAGTCCAACAGACTGTTCATTGGCCTCTCAAAATCGAAAGGAGACAAAACCCTCAAACTTTACCCAAAATGCCCCCGAGACCACACTGTGTTCAGTGATGCTGGCACACTACAGATCTCAAATGGGTGGCAGAGAAAGAGACTTTATCAGGTATCTAAATGCAGCAAAATGAGGAAAAAGATGAATTTCATACAAATGAGGGCTGGGTGACACTCATAATCCGTATGAATGTCCTAAGGTCTGCCCAGGAATCACACAACCACGTTGTCATCTTTTAAACAAAAACACTTCACTAGCTCATAAATCTCAAAGAGAAGCCTAAGCCTTCATCATGATAGAGCTGCCTTTTAATCAATGCATTTTTAACACGTGCCAGGCACCTGCAGGGCACAGAAGCTGTTTCTAATTTGCAGATCCTACATATATTCAATATAAATAAATATTTATACAAAAAGCAGAGGGAGAAAAACGACACAGGCAGATTTTTCAAATTCAAAATATGTCGTGGTAGCTGGGATTGGGGTCTAACTCTCATGGAGTTAGATTCATTACGGTACTTAAGCTATTAAAAAACCCACAAAAATCAAGAAACCCACAAGTCTTCCTATGAGGCTTTGCATAGTCTGGAGACAGAAGAGCACCAAATGGTGCTGTCACACCAGGAATTAAGAACTGAAGGGGAAAGGAAGCATGGAGAACATTTTTCTCTTTCCATATAATTGCCTTGTACTCTAGCCTCCATGTAACGACTCAGGTAGTTTCCACAAACCCCATCAGTGCTGAGGAGTCAGACCATATTCAAGTTCAGGAGAATTTATCTAGGGATCTACGCCCTTCACATACAAAAATGTGGCAAGATCTGGACTATGCTTAAAAAAGATTAAGCCTCCATACCTACTAACCAAAAAACATTACCAGGAAAGCAAGTGGCCAACATGGCCAAATTTGTTTTAACTGAGAAAGTTTTCCTCTAGCAAAATAAATTTGTCCTTAGAATATTCTAGCTGAAAGAGAAATCACCTGAATCACCCCATAAAGCAAAATGAGATTTCAAAAGGAAAAAAGGGGCATTGGTCAACAAAGATATATTTTGGTTCAAAGTAATTGCTGCTGTGAAAGCTGAGCAGAGTAACACACCGCACCTGAACACACAGGTACTTGCGACAAAGAAACATTACCTTAAACCCTCACAGCACTCAGTGACTGCTTTGTGCAAGGTGTCTGGTTTGTTTGCACCTTACCTATGCTCACTCAGAACAAGTACCGGCATGGGGAGAGCCCCTGAATGTGTTTTGCAAACAATCACAACAACCCGAAACAATGCGTTGCGCCTGAAGTCATCTCAGCAAAGGCCCCAGCACCATTTGCAAATTCAAGTTCTCATCCCAGGAGCAGAAGGGAAACACCCTCCTCTCCTTCCCTTTAATCCCAGGGTCTCAGTCTTCACTACAGGTAGCCAGCAGTGCTGCAATTTTTTTCCCAGTTTATTCACCTGCTTTCTTGCTTTGCAATGAAGCTGTCAAGATTAACAAACAACTCTGTTGAGTCAGATGTTCAAAGAAAAGAAATAATCTGTACTTTTCACCACCTAAACAGTTATGCTACTGGTGTAATTGTTTTCCATCACTTTGCATACCCATAACACACAAGACAAACTTTTAAAAGCTATTAAAAACTCCTCCTACCTAGCAAGAAGAAAAATGGTCTAAATTTATCTCAAGCTAAAGTTCACTTCACCTTGAGGGAAGGATTTAAATATGGAATATTTTTTTTCCCATCAAAATCAAGGAGGAGAATTATAAAAAGGTCTTTGAAGAACTAAATATAGCAAAGTTTAGTATTATCTTTTGAAATTTAAAAAAAAAAAAAACAACCAAACAGGTTCCACATATTTACACCATTAAAAAAAAGTTTATGTTGCGGTAATTAAAGAACAGATGTTCTTCCACAAAAGCATTTAATTTGACTGACCCTTTTCTACAGATTCTTAAAATTCTCTTTTTAATATTACAATTCCACCGTTTCATTTATTCTGCAGAAGGTTAGTATTAAGTATAGGAGAAGATGCAGGTTCCCAACACAAACAAGCACTATACAATTCACTAATGAAAGTATTTATAGCTTCTTCATGCAGAATGTGCAGACTTCAGACAGACTGTGAAGGCTTCTCACAACCTCGTTTACCCTAGAAATTATTAGATTTATAGGATACCTAACAAACACCTACAAATGGAAAATTTAATTAATTCTAAGCTTTATTTCTCAGTAATACTGCAGTAAACAAGATTGCAATCACCTTTTCTTCCAGTTATGGGTCTCCTTGAGCCACTAATGGCAGATATCTTTGGTTATAGAGGTCAAATGGGTAAAAGCTTCATCATGCTTCCTGTTTTCAAACTCCTCGTGATGCTACACTGTCATTTTACTTTTCAGAAGTGCATCCTTCTCCTTTTACTGATCTATTCTGAACATGCCAGCCATGCCATTCAGGAAGTCCTCTAGGTGTGTATTTACAATATGCTAGAGTTATCAATATCGTAACATCCTCAGAAACATTTAATGCTGACATTGAGAGATGCTATGACAAAGTTATCTATCACCTCTGGTCCAGATACTCGTGACTATAAAAAGAGCCCAGTGGCTGTTTTTGGCCAGCCGCAGGGGGACAGTGCAGTATTGCCATCAGACCACACTCAATTTGAGAAACGCTTTATGATTCCTTCATTAGAAATGACATTTCTCTTCCAATGTTTACGACTGCAAAATGAAACAACGAATGGATTTATTTCAAGCAGGGAAGGCCCTGACTTCTCTGCTGTTATATGAACGGAAACTTCCATATGCATTAAATAAAGTTTTTTGTAATTATGCAAACACTAGCCTGAACACACGGTTTAAAAATCACACTGATTAAAAAATATTAAAAAAAAAAAAAAATCACACAAATCCAAATTTGCAGACAGAACCTTCATTGCAAAACAGTAAATAGGAACTACCAAATAATGGCAGATCCTGCTTGTTGATGGTTATGAAACAAGAAACAGGGTAATTAGTATTCCAGGATGTCCCACACACACACCCAAAACTAGAAGCATTAAATTGGATGGGAATAGAATAGCTGATTTTGCCTGCAGTCAAATACAGGGAACTATCATTTAAATTGCAAATTATAGAGCAACAGATTTTTGCACAAAGTTCAAGGGTTTTCTATGGTTTGTTTTTATGAATTAGAAACGACATGGGGAAAAAGTAAGGGGGGTTAGGCTAGCACTACCCTTAATATCTACTTCAGCTTAAATATTTCTCAGATTCATTTGATGCACTTTATCTTGGCACCGTGGCTTGTTAAAGTGATGACAGAAAGTAAAGCAGCTTCTCAGAGATCATCCCTAAGGATGTGGTATTCGCTGGTGGCCATGCTGGCGCTGGAGGATTAACTGCTACAGAAGGATCTCCAAACTGACTAATTACTCCCTCCTCCCCACATCATGTCCGTCCCCATAAGGGAAACTTTTAATCCATTTATACCTTTCCTGGGAAGTGCTTTTCAACCAGTAATTCATTTGACATTCTGCTTCCCTTTCCCAGGTTTTAAAGAGCTTGCTCCCACTAGCATCAGCTTCTTGGCCTTGGTTCCTACAAATTAAACTTCATGAACGCTTAGTAATAGAAGAATATATACTTCACATTTATACAGCACTTTTTAATCAGTAGTTCTCAAAATGCTTTACAAAGCATGAAATCTACTTGAGCGGTTGTTTTCGATGCCCATTTTAAAGCAGAGGGTGAACAGATGCAGTAAAAAATGACGAGTTACTCAAGGTTACAGCAAAAGATTTAGGAACTGAAGAAGCTGTTTGTCTTGATATGCAAAAGTCCCTGACACTACATGACTGTAATAACTTTCTTTTAAAACGTAACAAGCCCTGAATTGCAGACTTCAGTACACGATCACAGAACACTATTCAGGGGATCTGGGGTTCAAATATTTTCTTGCCAGGCTGTTAGTACGTAACAGAGAAAAGACAAAGCAGAAGCCATATTACCTTTTTGAAAGTATTTTTAAAATCAGCTTGTTTGGGGGATATTGGCAAAAAATTCTACCAGTGGATATGTAAGCAACCACAAAGAAATAAATATCTCAACTCTAAGAGCGGATGACAGCCTAGCCTGAAATGTAAAATACCTTTGTAATATCAGACTTGGGTCCTTGTGACAAACACATGCAAAGATATTCTGGCGAAGATTCTACAGACTTTAAAGGATGACAACGAACATCACCATCTTCAGCATGGAAAGAAGTGAGGCTTGTCTGACAAAACAGTACTGAGCCAACAGCTTTACAGTGATACATGACGGATCCACACAAATCAGCACCAAGTCACTTAACTGTAAGATTTAGCGGAAAGAGTATTATAAACTGCATTAGCGACAAGAATATAAAACAGAATTTTGGGATTCTTGTAAGAAAACGTACAAAAGGTATCTTTTCCAAAAGTTTCTATCTTTGATATTTTGACTCAAGGGCTTTTTGGGTTTTGGAGGTTTTTTAAGCAGTAAGCCAAATGGCTTTACAAATTAATTTCACTTTTTAAACTACACTCTTTTCCTTGTTTCATCCTCCTGGGGTTTTTTTTAATCACAGATGCAGATGGTGCCACCTGGGCAAGTGTACATGCTCACACCATTGAGTGTCTTTGAATTAACTTCATACCAGTAATTGTTTTTAAGAGATATCGCTGCCAAATTTGGCACTTGAGAAAATAAAGGTTAATCTAATTCTGCTTTTCGTGCTCACTGGAGAGAAATGGTGGCCTCTTCCATTGTGGGACGGACAAACATACACACACACAGAGTTAGTTTAGCCACTTTCAGGCACACTACTCCCATCCTCATAGTCCCATCTTTTTTACCTTCCCCACTTAACTCTGATGTTCAATGTCTGATATAACCTCTACTACATAACTAGTGTCAATCAAGACTGAATTTTCTCAGCCACCTACAGCCACAACATTCAAGTACCCTGCAGTCACTGGTGGATTTATCTGCCTTACTCAATATACTAGTAGGGAAGCGACAGGATTTCACCCACGGCACAAGAAAGAAACCTGGAGTCTACGTGACCCGCCCACAGCTGCACAGCTTGGGACACAGTCCAAACTGTCTGCATCTTAACTAGGGAGATTTCTCCAAACTGCCTTTTTTGAGATTAACAAATATATCTGGCTTAAAAATTATCATTTAGAGAATGACATTACCAGGTCAATGTGTTCCTGAGCGTTAAGTACCTCTGAGAAAAAAACAATTTTTAAAGCATTTTGTGGTTCTTGGTGCAATGGATAACAAAAAAGAATAGGCTCAGCACAAATAACTTAATAGCAATGTCTCTGGAAACCATAATCTTTTTAAATGTAGCTTGAGATCTGCCAAGCTAAGCTTAAAAGAAACTCTACAAGTCCACAGGCCCGTTGGCCAGCTTCTCATTCCCTCAGATTTCATCTCACTTGCATGGCAGCATGTAGCTTTGCTCACATCTGCCTCATCCCTGGATAGATGAGGACAGCACCCTGTTCGCTCTACCATCTCCTGCTGTGTATTAGCTCTTCTGCCTGCTCCCCTATTGGCCTAAATTATCCTTCAAGAGCTTGTACACTCCGCAGTCTCTTCCCTGAGCTCTTAAATCACTCTTCAAGCCTCCTCCCTGCCCGGGACTACTAAAAATGCAACCTCATGAGTTATTCCCTACAAACCATTAATAAAGTATCATTGTGAACTTGGTACTTCCCAAATATCAATACCATCTACTGGCAACCCTATCAATAACCAGAAGCTACAAAGTTCATGCAAGTGCGCATCTAATTTCTGCCAGTTTAGATCAGGGTTAGCTTCATAAATCAGCAACGCTGACAGGCATCCAACAAACTAAAGGATTGCTGAGCTCCAGTATCTAAAGATGAAGATTACAACTAAGAAGCTCTAAGTCTGATCTTATGATCTAAGTTACGTTCTTAGCAAAGTACTGCAACGTATATTGTTTTATGGGCAGTATCCTACTCATTTATAATGTGCACACAGTAGATCAGAAGACTCAACACAGAGAAATTGAGCTATAATTACATTTAGAGCTAACTGCTTTTGAAGTCTAACCATTTACAATCAAGGGTTAGCAGACTGGTCCAAAGAATCATCTTGCACGCAGAGTGCTGCAGCTTCCACTAGGTACATGGTGGGTGTAAGGAACTACACGCCAGCGAACAGAGAAATCCATTTTTAATAAAACCTCTATTGGTAAAATGGAAAAAAAACCCCAAACCCACGCATAAAGAATTTTGTTCTAAAATCTCAAGTACAATTATTACGTTTTCTGCACCTATACATTCTCTCACATGACAGTAAGTGTACAGTGCTCGCTCATACCACTATATTTTTGTCAAGAAAGAAAAGCAGGCCACCTTGCAAGCACCTGCATTTAGAGAAGCTTCTTACAGGTTCAGCGACTCTTTGGGCATCCTAAACCCAGAAGCTGAAAAAGAAAAAAAAAGGAAAAGGGGGGGGGGAAGCGCCTTGTGTTGTTTCATTCACCACTCATTCCAAAACATTCAAATCAGCACCAGCTCGGAAGGGGAAATCCAATAAGGATAATGCTCTCGCTGTCTATCCCTGCCCGCACAGTGCTCTGCAGGGCTGCGCAGCCACGTGACGGTTTGTTTATGAGTCTGGAGCAGCATCACGAGGCGCGTCCCCCACTGCTCCCCACGGGGACCTGCGTCGTGGGCAGGGGACAGCCACCCCCCCCACACCAAGCCAAACCAAGGCAGCACCGCAGATCTTCATAAAAAAATATCTTCTCACAACGCTGCACGTGTACCAAGTATATTACATAGGACAGAACATTTTTATGCTGTTAACATTTCAGCACGTATTTCTTGACTGCAGGCTTAGAATTAAATGGAAGTAAAAGCAGCCATTCAAGGCACAGAAAAAAAACGCACTTTTAAACACACACATGCACAAAACAAAGCAAAATTTAAAGGCAAATCTTACCATAACCTCAGTTTGATTCTGCAGGTATAGATATCTCTCCATAAAAATCAATAAAAGATTATTTTAAGCCATTTGATTTCATCACCCTGTATCAAATCTCTGCTCTGAATGGAACATCTGAATCAATTTGTAAAGCTCCTACAGGCTACGCTGTCATAGGCTTTCAAGTGTCTTTTCTCTACCTCTCTTACCACAAAGACAGTAAGATCAAAATCCCACACTAGAGGTTATTTGATGTTTCTAAACAAGTACCAGAAGATTTTTTTTTTTTCGTTGGCCGTCTGATTTCTTTACACTGATGTTTCAGGAGGAAAGCAAAAACCAACCACAAACTGCACAGAAGAGAGGGGCAGTTCAGAACTGCAGAAATCCACTTTCTTGGGTGTGATTTCTTCAAGATGCACCTAGCTGCAAGAGCTGTTCGTAAAAAACAAATGGGCTTTGTGTGTCTAGGAGATCCAAAGCGTGTACCTGTGGGCGATGCACGGAGTGCCTTTCCCGTCCTTTCTAACGCCCCACAGGCTCTCAGAAAGGCACTGCTTCGCTGCAGTGGTGACTAAAGAACTAAAATGTCCTTTTTCCAGTACTGAAACAGGAAAACATGTTGAATTAAACAAAGACACATGTACGCTGTACACTCTTCATGCTGAGGCAATGGGGTTTCACCACAGAAGAAACACACTGTAGATCATTTAATGCATTAAAAAAAGATGGCACAGCGGATTTCTATGCAGTGCGCTGAATCATAACGAGAGGCTTATTAAAAACTGAGCAGACACACAAAAACAAGTGTCACGGCAATAGGGTTATTTTTGATATCTGCTTTAGTCAACATATTACAATATAAAAAACCTGGAGCTTCAATCTCTGGGCTTCTCTGATTTTCCCCCTCCCCTAAATTATGCCCCTTTAGTTAAATTGCTGCCTTCATAATCCAGTCAACACATCCCAAGCTCCGCATTCAGAAAAGTTATGATCCCATTCGTTTCCCATTCATAAGACGGCCAGCGAGAGAGGGAGCGAGCGGCACGGCGCTGCCTCCCACACGCACCCCGAACTCTTCAAATCCACACGGGAGTCACCCCACCACCCACACTTGTAGGAAATTCAAACAAGTGTCTCATTCCTCTTTCTTGCATCACCAAAATTACTTAAGAGTAAAAAATGCAAACAATTTGGCTCTTTTTTACACAGGCTGCTCCTGATACGATCAGTATGAACATTCTGCAATTTTGAGAAAAAAGAAAACAATTCGGCAAAAATAATGAGTAAAGCATCAGACTTATAACCTGTTAACTATGAAACCTACTACTGGGGGTTTTGTTGTGGTTTTTTTATTACGGCTATTCTGGATTACTCTTAAAACTGCTTTGTTTTACAGAATATGGACACTCCTGTTGCCTGCCTGGTAAACTGACATACGTAACCCACCACCAGTAAGTACTCAAAATCATGTATCGGCACATGTATTTACATTTCAGGGGAGGCAGGACTCAGTGGGACCGCAGGGCAGTTGTTTGTTTTTTGTATTCAGAATAAGAAAGTGAAAATGAATGCAAATACCTCCTTTCTTGGCAGCAGGCAGTGCATTGTTAGCATCTCAGCCTACTAGTCTGAGCACTGCAGCTGCCGAGAGGAAGAAATAAATAAATAAGAGCCCAACCCTAACAGCAAGACATTTCAAAGGACAAAAAGATACAAAAAGAAGAGCTGCAATAGAGATTTCAGTACAGCCACAAGTGAGATAAGCTGAATTCCTGCAAGTTACAGCCACTCTCAGATTATTCCTTTTTTTTAAGCTCCTTACAGTTAAGTGCTACTTATCAGTCATATGCTATCCACCCCTCATTTCCCACCCTGTTTTGATTTGCTGCAAAGGCCATCCACCATCCATCAACTCTCGGCCATTACTTCTCTTTCACTGAAAAGACATGCAATGAATCTGGAGATCCAGGTAGCAAATCCAGTGGGCTCGAGATGCACTCTTATTTTAAATGCACTGAATAATAATTTACACCAATGCTTTTCAGAGCTGACGTTGTGGTGATGGACTTAAGGGGTTTGGCTTTGTTTTTTTTCAAATCACCCAAGCAGCCCAGCTCCCTGCGTAAGCCAGGCGAGCGATGCAGGAGCATCATGCACCGTGGCCTCCTGCTCTGAGCTAGAAAACCAGACGAGACCCAGATAGAAGGTACTCCAGTACTTTTGAAATCTGCATGTTTTATTTGGGTTGTCTCATCAACTAGAAATGTAAACATTAGCTGGAAGAGCAATATGACTTTATCCCTTTCCGACACGGTGATGAAACATCAGCCTTGAAGATACAGGTCACAACCTGGAGCCTTCACAGGAGAAGGGACTGCTTTCCAAAAGAAAGTTTAATAACTCCTGCTCACAAAACCCCAAGTCTGCTGAACTCTGAACATCACTGGAAGCCCATCAGCCAGCCCTGCCTGAAGTACACCAACACAAATGAGAAAGCGGTGTTGGGTGCAGTCACGGAAGTCAAGTGTGGGAAAGGGCCACGGAGGTGGTGCCGGCAGCCACCGCGGACCAGGGGCACGGAGCACACGCTGCACGGAGAGCTTCACACCAGCGTTTTGCTCTATTTTACATTGTGATCCTTGAGTGGTACAATCTGAGGGGAATTTATTACAGAAAGGAGACCAGTTGATAGGATACACTTACATTTAAAAGCTTTTTAAAAATCTACGTATTGCATTTTTGAAAAGCCATGGAAACTGTACTGGCCCATAAGGTGTAGGAGACTGATTAATTGTAACAAAAAGTATGTCGCTAGGTGTTTAATTTATCTAAATTTCATGTAACCTGGACAAGTCCAAATTAAAAGTAAAGTATCTTATTAAACTGGTAGAAATTCAGTAACACAAGGCAGAAAACATTTTGAAGCTTTTTTAAAAAAAAAAAAAAAATTTTTTTTTTAATTCAGTACTTAAATCATGACTTCTCAAAAGTAAAAAAAGTTTCTTTTTGAAACCATGATAATTAGGATGATCACCTGGGCTAGAAATGCTCTGTCTATCCTTGCACAGCACGGGGGAATAAGAATAGAGTAGAAATGATTTTCTAAAGAATTTTTATTGATTATTTTGAAAGCCAGATCATAGACAAATTAATTGTGTCTCTTCACAATCAATGCAAAGATCACATACAGGCACCATACAGTACATGAAAAGCATTTTTTTTTTCTTTTAAAAGAAGAAATGACATACCTGTAATTTTTACTCAGAAGAGAGGTTTTTTGGGGGGAAGAAAAAAAAAAAAAGACAATTAACCTCAGTGATTTAATACTGCTTGCAAAATTTAGTAAGTAGAAATATTAATTGCTACCCTAGCCATGTAGATCTTAACTTTCTAAAAGTTGAGCCTAATTCCTTACGAGTGATTTTGTCAGATCCAGAATACTCTGCACATTTGAAGACGACTGCTACAAAATATTTTAGTGCACAAGTCAAAGGGATAAACACCAACATAATTCTTCAGCTTCTATCTGAAGACCTGTCAGGTTTGCTCATTGATAAATACATGAAGTAACTCTTCATGCTCTGACTGCCGCTCAAAGCAGCACGTTTCACTTCTCATAGAAAAACACATTTCAAAAGCCACTGGTAAACTACCACCCTACGCTACCCATGATTTGCATTTAATTAAAAAAATTAGTTATGTACATCTGTTCTAAAAATGAGTGCTATCACAACAAAGCAAGATTTCTCCCTACACATATTGCCTCCAGAATCTGCTGCTTCCCCTGGAGCACGTGCATCATTTATGCAACACAATGAAATTCATATTGAACAATTAATTCCAGCAGAAACTCCACAGAAGTTTCACAAAAGGCAAATAGTTTTTTGAAAAGTAAATCCTAGTTATGAAGTTGTCTTCATTACAGAAGACTACCAGAAGTGTGAAACAGAAAAAAACCCCTTATTTCAGCACATATGGACGGAAAGGTGGCTAGACATAGGGTTTAGTAACTTGAATGGTCTAAGGATATAAGCAAAGGATTTTTACAGTAGAAAAATCTTTTATCAGATGCTGCTGGAAAAGGGAGGAAGAAAAAAAAAAGTAAATTTTGGAGCAGACAAGTAAATTTTTCAGGTCAGATGCATCTGTTCTATTAAGGGACTTCACTACTACTGCTTTTCAACACCATTTTTTTTTAGCCAGAAGATAATGCTTGTCCCACTTGACCCTGGAATGGAGCAGACAGTAAAATATTCAGTAAAATATTCAGAACACTTGACAAAGCTGGTAACAAGAAGAAAGTGTTCAAAATGAGACAGTGGAATTACACCACCAGTAAACTAGGTCAAATTACTGGAGGAAAGAGCACCCTGAAATACAGCAAAAAGTAACTATTATAATTGTAATTTCCATCTTGGATGATTTAAATGTTTAATAGCAGGAGTTAGCAAAAATGAATTAAGGCCTGCAACTAATTCAATTTTGTTGTATTTCCTTAGGGTGTCTGGATTTTTAAGCTTAGTACCCGAAGGCCTTTGTGCTTTTACTGCAACACCCCGATGGACTTGTACTTTTACACTCCTTTTTTATTTGGCCCAGATCTCTTTCATAACTGTTCCTATTTATCGGCATCCTCTCTGAAAACTTTACTTCCACCAGGACCTGCACAGAGGTACCTAAAAGATCCAGCCACGCTCCGTATGCTGCTGCAACTGGAAGTAATTACTGCAAACCATCAATTGCACAGATGCAAAGGTCTCTGCCGGTCATCACATCAAAGTTGGATGTGTGCAGCAGCCCAGGTCACTAGGACACTGCCAGCAGACGAAACCACCAGGCTCTTCAGCCTCCCAGACAGATACAGCAATGCCCAAATCTGATCCACTGCCGTCCACATCCCGACCGTAACCCTGTCACGAAAGAGACCTAGTTTATAAATACCTCTGGCACTCAAGGGAAGATACCCAAGAAGGCAACGAGCCTGGCAAAAGTTGCGTGCCACCACTGTGCACAGGAGTGCAGCAGCTCGGCTTCCTTTGCCAGCAGCTCGGCAAGGAGCCTGGGAGGCAAGAGTCACCCGTTCCCACACACGGCTCCACTCCACACGTTCCCGGCAGCCCCGACGCAAGTAATTCCAGTCCGCTACTCCTCCATCACACCCACCGCAAGCACATCGTGCTGCTGCAGAGGGGGAAGCCTGATTCGGGTCACGGCAAAAGGTAGAAAAACGCTTATTTTAACACGACGCTGCCACGCTTCCTTCTCCACACTCCCCTCGATCCGGGGACAACCACCTCCCGGCGGAAAACTCAAAGGCTGCCTTTGCCCAGGTAAGGGGAGATGGAAACAACAACATACAGATCCCCCTCCCACGACACAGCCGTCCTGCACGTCTCCGCAGCCATGTCTGCCCCAACGCCTTCATTACTAAGCAAGGAGCTGCCCCCCTATTCGAGTGGCTCCTCATCAGTCAGACGGGAGGGGAAGAGGGAAACGGGGGGCTCTGCGCCACACAAAGGAGCTCAGAAGAGCAGACCCTCCCTCCCGCCCTCCACCCCCTTCCTCCACCTTCCCTCGCCTCCAGTCCTCCAAAACAGACCTTGGCCTTTTATAAAAGGGCGGGGGATGA
>VYZV01013910.1:55399-81768 GCA_013401275.1 Pandion haliaetus | reverse complement strand
GGGGGGAAGAGGTGCAGGGAGTGAGAAAAAAGGTGCTCTCGATTTGTGCCCAGCTCCTCATTACCGATTCTTTTGTTCAAATACACAGTAGAAGATTGGGAGACGGGGACTGTCAGGGTGCTGAGATTCAAAACAGAAGGGCTTACAAGGAAGACCAAAAAAACCTGCTGTAAAGCAGCTGCAAGGTAAGTAGAAACTGAAATCAACCCGGTACTCGCTTCAAAGTCTTGCCCATTATATTCCTGATATAGTGAAGTCAAGAAAACCCCTGATCAACTTTAAGGCTATGAAAAACCTACATTAAATCTCACAGCATTACTTGTGCTTAAAATTAGGAAGTAACTTGAGGATCTTGCCAAACAAGAGCCCAAGCCACCAGCACTCACTACCCGCTGATACCTCAAACTCCCAGAGCAGGGAATCTCAACCTGGGATGCACAGGCTCCAGGGAAAAATAAAGTCTTAAGAATTTAACAGTTAACAAAAGCAAGCTTATTGTCTGTAGGCTTAGTGGAGTTTACACTTCCACTGTTTTGTGGGGGTTTTGTGTGTGTGTTTGTTTTCTTTTTTAAGGAGGACAGTGCCACAAAGAAGGCTGAAGCTATTCCACATGCAGTACACAGCAACAACTGCACTGGGAAAGAAAAACAGATGTCAGCACACCTTGTTTCTATACCTAGTAATAAAATATTTATGAATCATTCTCCTTTCCTCCCTCTCCCAATTTCCTTTGCTCTCCTGGACATCCATAGTCTCTCAAAACATACTCTTCCAGCTACTTAAACCTGATTTTTGGTGGACTTGGCAGTGTCACAGGTTTACGGTTGAACTCAATGATCTTAAAGGTCTTTTCCAACCTAAATGATTCAATGATTCAGATATCACCTGCTTCCTAGAAACACTCTCCTGAGTCCCCACGCAGCACTGCCTGTGTGAGCTATTGCCTTCCACCCCAGAAGGCCAAAGCTATTGTAACTGCTGTCCTAACAGGTTCTTACACAAGGAAGCTTGGGAAAGCGGTATGGTAATTTCTGGGGATCAGGCAAGGTTAGACATGCCGAGTCACTCCGGAGGAATGACACCGTATCAAGTAACAAAATACCTGCAAAGCAGTATTTCACCCATCCACCTAGTTGCAAGAAGAGTCACAACACACAGCACCTGACTTTTACACTGTAACCTTCCATTACGCATCTCACACCAAACACTGCAGTCCCCTCCCTCAACCCCACGCTTCCTTCCTTCTCCTCTTAAAAAGGAGGGGGAATGGGAGGATAAAGGAAGGTAAGTCTCCTTCTGCTAGAGGAAAACTTTTTAAAAAAATTAAACCTTCACCTAGCAAGAGAATATTCTGAATTTATGGCTTAAATTTGGAAGCCTGCAGGCAAATCAGAGGCAAGACATCTCTGATCAACTATGCAACTATTATCTCCCTTAAACAAAGAAACACCTCCATCAAGCATATGGATCATCAACATGCCTCTTGGAAGGGACAAGAGAGTTTAGGTATCACCAGTTATACAAGCCGCACTTTACAAATCCCGTGTCAATTAAAAGATGCTGTGTATTCTGAAACTCCCACACTCCTCATGCCTACACATCTTCTGTAGGCTTTATTGGCAGCAAAAGCAGTGGCATTTGGCCCAATAACTGAGAGGATGCTAAAGCTTAATTCAATCCTCTTCCCTGCACTCTGGGTGCAAACAAAACTAACAAACAGAACAAGTCAAAGCTGGCCAAAAAGTTTTTCCAACTACTGCTATATCATTTGTGCACAACGAACAGTCCAGCATTTATTATCATGTAACAGAAAGCCACACAGCCCAAGCCCACCAGAATACCTCTCCTTACTCTTACCACAGCTGCATCTTCCCTTTGGGACCTAGGGGGGTGACCTCAACAAAATCCACACCACTGAGGACTTTGCATTGCAGATACTGCACACCACTAAAAACTTCATTGAAATAGTGGGAAAAGAAAAGAAATTACACTGTAACACTATAAACGTGCAGGTTGCTCACATCTCAAATACAGGCTGCAACTCTGACCTCTTGAGCTCAAAAAGGATGGAATAAAATCAGAACATGCACGAAGAAGCACGACAAAGACCCAGAACTATTCACATACACATGAAAACAAATACTTTCTTCAGTACTTCAGCCTGAAGAAAAAAACCAAAGAGAATTAAAAATCACAATTACTATCAGACTAATTTCAAGTAAAATGCTTAAACACACAATTAATTCTTACGAGTAAGTGGACTGTAGCTGCACTTACCTTCTACCACCCAAAAATACTGTTAGCGTACAGAAATCAGTTTTGCTTTTTTATACAACAGGTCTCCCGACAAGTCTTATTTTCAAGTGATGTAAATTCACATCACTATTGACTGTAGTCAATTACAGCTCCCAAGAGCTGTAAGGAAAGCGGTAAGGCAACTTAGTATGGAAGGCCCTAAAACTGTTGCATGGCTCATTTCAAATAAAAGTAATACATTTATATTAATCAATATTCTTATAAGCCCGCTGTCTTTATTACCATTTAAACACTGTGTTTGATTAATTTAGAGAGCAGCATTTCACTTCGGTACTATCACACAACTAGCAGGTACGCTGAAATTGGGACGGCAGAACTCGCTGCTTTCCACAGCAGTTAGTTTTTAACTATACACATAACTAATGGCACATCAGCTTTCCCACTGTAAAATTTAGCAGCATTACCCTTAGAGTCTAATGGACATCTAGGTCCAAATGGCAACACGGGTATCTCAATCCCTTTACCCCTACAAAAACAGACTAAAACCTGAAAAAAGAACCCAAGTCAGAAGCAACCCCTGGCAGGTATGTCATTACACTGACTAGCTCTTAACAATCCTGTACAATACCCAATAGCAGCATTCTGTCTCCCATTTCCTGATATCATCTGGAGCTGGACTCTAAACAATGGGGAGGGACACACAAACACCCTGGAAGACAAAATTGTCACCACTTACAGTCCTCTGCTCTGAGAATCTGAACGAATCCGAGCTATAGCTGCTCTCTCTGCCCAACCTTGCAACGACCACTCCATCCTGGCTCTTCTTCCAAGCTTACAGTTCTGTATCTCAATGTTCTGTAATTTAATCTCAAACAGAAAAAGGCTGCGTTTGGTGGCGTAGCAATTCCAGGCTCAGTACTTCCATAATAAGCATCCATCGGCAAAACTGATTTGGCGATTCAGTCTAACAGCAAAATGGTCTCCTCAGCTACCTCCAAGCCAGCAGCCATACTTGAAATTAATTTCTATTTGTTTGTTAGAGCTCCCAGGGTGGATGTTCAGTTCACCTTTGAAGTGAATCAGAGTATTCAGACCCTGTGGGCTGTCCAAATTGTCCATCATCCTCAAGGTTACAATTTACCTACTCGGGAATCTCCTCCTTACTCGTAAAATAAGATGGTATTTTCTACTGAAAGATCTCTCTCTAATCTTATTTTTGTGTTCTTCTGCAAGACATTTAGATGTTTAGTTCCATTATGTTTTTTATCCTGCTACAGTTAAAGTAAATATTCTCATGAAGTAAGAACACATTCAATGATGAAATCTGCAATTTTAATTACAATTTTCTTTCCCAATCTACTTTCAAACTCGAACCAAGCCAAGACTGTTGTTTGTTCATGTTTGAACAATGTTTTTATTTACCATGGATAAAAGGAGAAGTATCTAATACCACTTACATGGAGTCATAAATTGATTTTTGGTTAATGTTTAATCAAAACCAGAGAGACCTATCTGTGCAAAAAAAGAGTAGGGAGCAGAAAGCCCTGTTCATGGGAATTTCTTCTGTCAGCTCTCCCTAGCTGTGGGTAACAACACTAGATCCTTCCTCTTCTGCTGGTACAAGGATGCAGCATTGTTGACAGAGCACTTTACAATAGCCAGATAGTTTCCCCTGGGAAACACTAATTTAAAACAAGATTATTTATTTTAAATACAAAGGCTTTACAGCCAAGAACAATGAGTAAACATTTTAAATCTCAAACACTTATAAAAATTAAAAGCATCAATATCAACCTTCCCTATTTCTGGCAGGCAACCAGCCATCAAATTGAAGGTGAACAAGTCAGTTACCTCCAGCTCCTTCCCTCCCCAGCACTGTCACCTGACAGGGCTGCATGTGAAAACAGCATTAAAATCTTATGTCTCACAAAGGATGAAGTCACAGTTTAAATGAAAACTGAATATTAAAGTCTTCATTGGAGTACACGTGACTTCTCCATCAAGAGACTCAAAGGACCAGGGGAGCATCAGCATTTAGAAGCAATCACCATTCGAGACCAATACCGTGTAATAAAAAACAAATACACAAGAAAAACGAACATTCCTAATTGTAAATGAAATAATAAAAGAGGTTACTTAACCTCAAAAGGAGGCGCTCTCTTTCAAAGCAGAAGCATATACACCAGTTTGGTGGTGTAAATGCCTTGTCAGCATGCCCTCAGGAGGGATGCAGTCCCGGGGGTGACCCCATAGCAATCCTGGGATATTGGGGGCAATCCAGAAACATCAAGTAGGCAGAAAGTTTTTAAGAAGCTAGTAGTGAAGTGGTTGCTTCCTCTTCTGGATGGAGCCTGAGCAACACCTGAGTTAAGCCACAGGATTTTTTCACTCCTTCCTCATTTTCTCTCTCATATTCATGTAAGAGTCCAGAAAAGCAAACGGCGCTGCTTTAAAACATTCGGTCCCCAAGCCTCTTTTTGCCAAATGTAAATACACAGTAATTTTTTCAACAATTAAGGTCTCCCAAAGGAAGATGGTATATTAAAAAAGTGACAAGAACAATCTTAATTATAGCTCTGTTAACACATTATGATAATGAGTACTTGTTCTTTATCAGACATATTTTTAAAAAATTATTATTGTTCTGAATTATACAAAGGCTGGTCTAAAGAATAAGGATCTTTGTCTCTTGCTGCCAGAAGAAACAGCATTTCCTGAGGCCTGTTTCTGCCTTCAACTAACAGTTTTGATTTTGGCTTTAGAAAAATAACTGCATGTCCTCAGCTGGAGGAAAAAAACATTCCCTTCTTCCCCCTCTCCCAGNGGGGGGGGCGGGGGGAAGGAGAAACTAAAAAAAAAGACTAAACCTCTGGCTGTCCTTGTTCAGGTAAACAACGGGAGACTATTAGAGAGTTAATACTTGGTTTTGTTCATATTCCTCTTCCTCCTTTTCACCTCCCGTTGAAGCCCCAGACTAGAATTACAGCCCAACAATAGCCCAATTGTTGCCCCCCGGCAGCAACTTCCATCCAAACAATAGATCTTTCCCTTTTCTCTCCACTCAAAATTAATAAGGCAAAAATTCTCTGATTAGAGGGTAAAGAAAAACATTTTTAAGGGGGAAGACAGAGAGACCCATGTATATACCATGGGATTCTGAGCTTCCTTTGTACAGAAGAATGTGCATTCCCTTTCCCAGGATCCTTTGTATCCCACAGCCTCTCCTATGCAGGGGAAGAGATGGGGAGGAAGGTTATGTGCTCTGGTATGAATGGCATTTCCTAAGAAGGTCATTTTAACCACTACACTGGGGTCCTTTCTTTAACAAGTCTCACCTATTCTTAACAAAAATTAGGGGGAGAGCTATGAGCCCCCTTTATTTCAGCACCACAATAACCTTAAAGTACATGTGTCTCCCTCCAAAACAGAGCTCAGGAATTCACACTATGAGGAGAAAACCAGACAGGATTTACAAAGCAAACATTTTTTTGTGGGAAAAGAGTATTTACATATAGGAACAAATATGTTTTATTTCCCACTTTCAAGATGAAAGAATACATGTTACTGCACTGCAAATATTTTGGTAACATGTGCCAAAAGCCAAAAATGGGAGAAGCCCCTCCTTCCGAGAGAGGAAAAAAAAATTCCCACCTACTACAGCCATGGCTGCAAAAAATCCAGCATTAGGCTCATCATTTGTTTCTGCCTGCTAAGGAGCCCAACATTTATTTCGGAAACAAAGTGATAACAAACAGTCAAAGCTGCTTTCCAAAGAAGTTCTCAAGTATTTCAAGAATTTTCTTGTGCTCTGCCAAGTATCAGTCTGTTCCTCACAGGACTCTATCACTGCAACCAGGGCAACATCTGTTGGTTGTGGGGTGACAAGAGAAGGAAACAGGGTATTTTGTGATTTCGCAGTAACTGCAGAAGCTGCCCAATGTGAAATTCACATTGACGTTAATTTCAGCTTCTGCCTGCACAGTATTTACTCGTGCAACAGCTAGTTAAAAGCTCTTTCCAAGTGCCTTTAAGTACTTAAGATTTGTCTCCACTAATCAAGGTTAGTCTCCTTTAGGTTTAAGTACTTACTAAATCACTGCTCTCAGTGGTTCTGACATCTGATTTCTCCCCACTAAAACTATTAAAAAAGGTTCTGTCATTTGGCTATTGCAACTTGGAACATTTACAAAAGCAGGTTTGATTTCTTATTGATTTCAGTAAGAAAATCTTGTTGATTTTCAGTAAGAAAATACACACAGAAAAACCCAATACTACAAATGTGCACAGAGGCTGCCTCACCAGCAGGGCAGGGCTCCCATGGTAGTTAAAGTCCCTGTCCCAGTCTAGAGGTAGCATGTTCTTTCTAACAACTACATTCAATGTTTGAGTTTTAATAGAAACTTGCAGCTCACCAGGAGTATGTCCACTTCCATGTAAGGGAACCTCCAGGAGCCACCTGGGAATCAGGCCAGAATTTTTTAGTCTTGCTCACGACACACCTGCAGCTGAGCAGGAGCCAGGCACTGGCAGAGCGCAGCTCTCAGCAGCAATGCACAAATCCTGTTTAGCATCCTGCGCAGCATCTGAGATCCTTCACAGGCTCTCAGGCAAATGGTGCCTGATGCCAGATACTCAACCAGATCATAGGTAATGATATTCTAAGGGAAAACCCAGCTACTTCTTTATAATCAATAATGTGCTTTTAAGACACAAAATAACTGAAGAGAAAACCTACCACTTGTTGATACACTCTCTTTTTCTGCTTTGAATGCCAAACCAGTCAGAGAAGGAAATCTGGGGAGATGGGGAAAAGGAGAAGTTCTTGCTTTCGATATACCACCTTGACAGGTCCCTGTACTGAACCAACCATTGCTAATGACGAGGTAGAATCCATTTTGCACAGAAAATGGTAACAGGACTGCAACATGGCTTACTACACAAGCTGTACTTGCTCTTTTATGTAAGGAGATCGAACCCAGTACAGATGTCAATTGTTTCAACAGAAGGCAAAATCTTTCCCTCCCTGGAAAAGCTGTGAGGCTATTACCCTTGCACATGTGTAGAACACAGCAAAAAAGTGGACAGAGCAACGCTAAAGGCACAAAAGATCACTGTACATTTGACAAAAGGATCTATGGGAAGAGAAAGTCTGGGACCGTAGCACTGTCCCACACTCAGAGATCCGTGCATTTGCTGCTGATAAAAATAATTTTTCAGTGCAGATCCTCATTCTGTCCTCCATACTACAGACTTCAGCTCTACTTTCTCCCAGTGCCAAGAGCTCACAACGGAGAAGACTTCCCCGTCAGCAGGTGCCAGTCACCAGGAGGACGGAGCAGCTCCTGCACCCACAGTTGACTGACAAAGGGCATGGCTTCCCAACTGCCTGTCACCTCCAGTAACAGCTCAAGTCAGGAGGCTTTAGCAATTAAAGGAGGGAGCATGGAGGCAGAGGGTACAGTTGTTGTCCATAGAGTTTCACAAAACTACCCGAACCTCACAGCGTCAGAAGACTGTCATTGTATCGCTTCCCAAGCACACTTTACCTGCTCTCTTCGAGCAATTTCTCCAGCAACATGTAGACCCTGAAGCTGTGATTTAGGTCCTACCTTTTGAGGAAAGGGCCCATTTTCAAAATGCCAAAGCCGTGCTGTGCCAACAGTCAGCAGGTATACTCACTGTATAGGAGGAATTCTGCCGTGTTCATGAAAACTCAGCATCCACCAGAAAAACGTTTTAACAGGCAGAGATGATGTTTTTTTGGAAAGAATCAACACTGACATTGTTACTTATGCTCCTTAAGGAGGATTACTAACATTTCCTTGCTTCATTTCCTTTTTGGTTTATGTTTAAAGACAAATATTTTGTTTATAGTTAACTGAGCACACATCCAGCTGATCTGTCTCAGAGTGCTTCCTGCAAGTTCACTCAGCAAAAATCTCCGGACTGCCAAAGGCTGCCACACAGTCAAGTCAGATAACCAGGGTACGTCTGTGGGAGTTGGAGGATTGGAAAACAAAACGTGCCAGCTATTCTTCTTTCTCCGACAAGGCATTTATGAGGTGAAGATGTCATGCAGAAGTCCAATATGCGCAACAGTTCGTAAATAACATGCAGTTTGACACTCCTCTCACAGACACAGTAAAAAGAAGAAAAAAAACCCCCATACCACCCATGGTTTGTTTATGTAGGTAAATTTAAAATTAACTTCAAACTCCATTTCATTTTATGGTTGTGAATAATCCTCACCTCTGCCTGTCCTTTCCGTACTCGTGACTATAAAGAAACACATAAGAAAACAGTATTCCTATAGCTTTCTAGAGCTTAACTTTCACTGCCAGCTTCTCTAACCTGCCAAGAAATGAGCACACAGGTAAGTGATATGCTATGACCACACAGTCTCTCTCAAAATCAGAATATTTGTCCACGAGAAAGGGATTTTGCTTATAATGCAATCCTCTCCTTTCTGGAATAGATCAGAACTATTTCCCAAACAAAACTGTACAAAAAGCAGACTAAATTCAATTGCTACCATGGTTAGCTATGCTCCCTCTCAAGTCTTTTGGATAGCTGAGGCCATTTTAAGGCCACCCAGTGCATTTCTCCATTAGTATCTGCAATTCTATAGTCAAGCAAAACACATGAACTTTTCCTGTAGATCTTCATAAAGGTGGTTTAGAAATGGAAATTGAAGCAAGAACACAGAGGGACTTGCCCAAGATCGCCGCAGACCCCAGAGTCTTCCCAATGCCCTACATCCATTCCACAAAATCGCTACATGGAAACCATCTCAGCTCACTTGTGGAAGTCCCAAAAAACTGACTGTAAACCACATGTGGGCCATGCCTTTAGCAGACAGGATATCTTTAACTATTCTCTGAAGCTTCACTCCATCTTTTACCATCTGATGTAGCCACCCTAAGCTCACGGAACATGTGGAAATGGGGAGGCGGGGAAAGCAAGGTAGAGCAGAGGAACAGGACTTATGGCAAACCTTGAGAAGCCTCAGCCTGGCTCTCACAAGAGGGAGAAAAGACAGAAACAAACCATATCCTCTTCTGTACAGTATCATTAATACTCTGCAAGGTGGTATGGGAGGGTTGCTTTTAAAAGTGCTGAAAATCATATATTCTGATTATATCTTGCAGACGTTAAGTGCTCAGAGTAAAGACACAGCTGGCTCCTCCCTGCCTTTACTGATAACCCTTTATGTGCACAGGTTTCCAGGTAGCCGTCAGCATCTTAAGAGGCATCTCAGTGAAAAGTTGTTTTGATTCCAGAGGTCACTGAAAGCAGGGACATTCTTCAACAAAGCTTAATGGGTCTTGATCCAGCCAGACAGAGGCCAGGACATAGACCTGAGACACATGTACTGCACATACATAAACGAAGCCTTTGGCAGGGGGTGCTGCAGAAGGCAAAAAGGAGAGATAGTAAAGATTGTGATTAAGCATATCCATCACAGTAAGAAGTTTGGCTCACATGCAACACATTCTATATTGGCCTTCCTTCCACTTCTGGCAAGTTACAGCCACCTTGGTTTGTAGGCTAGAGCACAGATCACCTCTAATTCTCACTGCTAAAGCATATTTCTTATAGACCTCCAAGAAAAGTAATACTGAGGAAGAAGTGACCAGGAAACCCTGCATACCACCTAAGCCCCACTCCTGAAATTCCTTTCTGACTCACACTTAGCTGCACTTAAAGAGTTTTTAGCAGTCTGCTAGGGGGGTAGCTATGATTCCTCACTTCGGTTCATTTAAGGACCTTAATTGTTTGTTTTGGCTCAAACTAGCAACCATGTTTATGAAAAACAGGTTAAGCTTTTGGCACCAAATTGTCTTCAAAAACCCTCAGCCTTTGAAATAGTGCCTTCTTTAAAAATAATATTTTTCTACCTTTAGATGCTGCATTTACTCTTTAGAGAGACATTTCACCTCCACTTCTCACTATATTGATGTTAGCTTTTTGTGTTCCCATTAATAACTCATTTTCCTCAACAGTTCATAAGTTGATCTAAAAGTCTGTCTAAGCTAAGATGTAACATGTGACAGTTCAGGGAAATCTAAAGTTATTATTTCTAAATAAAAATAGAGCATGCTCCTGCCCCACGTGACCATTCCTGGATTTCAAATTTTCATGGTAGATTTGCATAAATAAGACGAACTCGTACACTGTGAGTACCTTTAAGTGGAGGCTAGCCTTCACAATTTATCCCTTTAATTCAAAGAAACCCTCCTGATGCCTCATTGCATCCAGTGTATTGCTACTGAACACTGTACAAGACAGTTCTACGAAACAAAAATCGCACCAGTCCAAAACTGGCCACAAGAATTTATGCTCACATTTGAGTTTGTAAAAGCAGATTTCGCTCCACACTTAACAGCCTCTAGTGCCAGGAAAAAAAAAAAAAATCCAGAGATCACATCCTAGAGTGAGAACCCACTGTTCAAGGACAGACCACACTAGAGTGAGGACCCATCGTTCAAGGGCAGATCATGGTCCTGATGAAGGCACATATATAAACGCATTATGAAATTCTGAGTACAGGTCAGTCACTTTCTTTTTTAGTTCATTAAGAAGCTGGTTTTGTTATTTTTTAATTCTAGTTTAATAGTTTTCTTCGGTATTTTAGTAGTCTCAGTACTTCGAGGATTCATTCAGATGTAGAGGAAGGGAACCAGCTGTGACTGTTTTCTCCTGAAGGTAGAGTCAGAAATGAGATGGCTGAAAGTCTCAACACTGTAAAATCGCCAAAAGCTTATCCTAAAGCAAGAAACACCAATCTTTCCACCAAAAAAACAGGTGAAAACAGAGTATCAACACTGAGCCTCATTGGGCCATACTAAGATCATAAGCGGCCTGATGTCATTTCTTGTCCATTTGAAATGGTTTTGGTCTCCAGCATGATCATATCCAGGAAGAAATTTCCAACAGACTAATGCCAATACAGCCACCCTCTTTTATGGTCGTAATTGGTAAACGTTTTAAGATTTGAAAGCTGCAAAATGTTCCAAAACAGCCTAGAGTCACTAGGACGATGCTCTCTTGGGATAAAAACCCTCCAATATTCTTCAGTCTACTTACCAGAGAAATAAACTGAATTAAAGCAGTCATCGTCCCTCTACAGGCAAGCATCTCGAAGTGCAATAACAGGATGAAATGCAGGCTAAAAAGAAGTAGACACTTTCAAAAGAAACTGCCTGTTTGTCACCTACATTGAAGGATATGCTTTAATTATCTATTTGCACAGCACTGAAAGAATTAGCAATATTTTGAGGGGGGAAGAAAGGGAGAAAGGGAACCAACAATCAGCATCTCACAGAAAGCCATTTCAAAAAATACCCTCCCATCACACACTCGTGTCAGGCAGCAACAGCAATAGGAAGCACGTTCAGGGTGCTTTCAAATAAGCATCAACTACAGATTTGAACCCTGGTCCATATAAGCCTCATGTCCTGTGTCCTATCTTGCTTGCTGCTCTTTCCATCCATTTTGAAGCAATCAGAACCTGAGACCACAAGGCTCCCTCAGAGCATTTATACCCTAGGGAAAGACAAAGTTTAGTGAGAGAGCAGCCGAGCTATCTTGTAGCACTCAGCTAAGACACCAAGCACTTGGGGAACAGTCAGCTGTGCCACTTGTGGAGATGTCTGCAGAGCTGTCACATCAGCTGCCAACAACAGAGAAGTGGGAAAGGAGAAGGAGAGAACAAAAAGCACAAATATATCCAAGCCCTTTTGGTAACTCTGTCTATCAATTTAAACTTAGTATCAGCTTACTCAAAAGTGAAGTCCAACCTCAGAATACAGCTTTGGTCAAATACTGACATTTAAAATTAAAGCTCATGCAATATGCTAGAAGACTCTGATGGAAAGAAAAGCTGTATGATTTCAACTCCTACAGAGTCAGCCAACTGTTAAGCCTACAGTTAGGTCCCCAGCTCCTTTATCTGGCCTCTTAAACATCAGTCCGTGTTTTAAAATGAGAAAAATCCCACCACCACCCTATTCTTGTACTGAAGCATCCTTGCTGGCAAAAAAAAGGGACTACTCAAGGTGTACTACACAAGCTGAAGTGAGAAAAACCTGGCAAAAACTGAGTTATCTTCACCTATCAGTTGGGTAATCACCACACCCCCTAACCTTGATGCTACAGCAGGAAACCTTCACTCCACAAATCACCACATTCAACTATTAAAAGAGAACTGGGCCATCAAGCAAGTCAGCAAAAGTAAAACACATCACTAATAGTTCAGAAATTTCCAACACATGACCCAAAAAGCAGATCTAGCATCTGAATGGGGGCTTAGAGCACTGCTGACATGCTTTCCCATTCACGCTACTCACAAATCCAACATTGGAACATAAAACTGTATTAAAGGACCTCAACAGTTTTGTACCAGCTCAACATATTAACATTTCAACAGTTTTACTTTACAGGTAAACCATTTCCTATGTTAGATTATTATTTCTTTTACCACAAATGATCAGAAAAACAATTGCAAAACACAATGAAGGAGCCAGGATACACATGCACTTACTTACTGCGGTTGGGCCACAGTGTCTGGTACATTTTTATATCACACTTTTTCAAATAACCTTATCTACTGTCTTTGTGTTGGCAAACTCAGCCCCACAAACATCTCCAATTTGTGTTATAATACAAAGTTTACCATTTTAACACATCAGGAATGACTTTGAGTCACAGCTGCAGGTAGCAAAAAGATCATTATGTCTAGTCTTCAGTTTTCAACTCAGCTATGTAAGACTTTCCCAGAATTAGACAGGCTAAAAATGGAAACACTTAAGCTGTACTGTTTTGCTTTCAACTAACAAAGGTTCCTCTAGGAAACCATGTTATGAGAGATGTCCTATAAATTAAGATTAAAGAAACAATTAGTTGCTATTTTTCAACAATGCCCTATAAAGAGTGGCTGTCCAGTACAGAAAGCTGCAACTCCTCTGTTTAAAGGGGACTCCGATCTGTTTGGGCTTCATCTTAGAAGCCCTAAAGCACCGATTTAAGCTTGCCACAAGCACAGGAACACAGTAAAGAGCACAGTGGTAATGGTTCCTCTCAGAGCATCTTCCCCCGCTTATCTCACGTGAAACACTTCGTGTGCCTTTGGCTCATTTAATTTTCATACGAATGGAAAATCCATGGGCTGTATCTCTATACACGCACACGCTTACATGCAAGCATCCACACCAACAGCCATCTACCAGCTGGAATATTTTACGGTCTCTTCAGGTGTTTTAAGCTGTTTTGGAACATACTGATAGTTGTAAAATATGGTAAACATTTTCCTACCCTCAGTACCAATGCTGCTAACCACCCAAGATGAACTTAAATGCGTTGTGTTGTTTTAATTATTTTTCTGAAGCATTTTATTCTGATGTCAATACTTGTCATTACAGCAGGATTCTTTACAAGAAAAGACGACAACTATGAAAAGCACTGAAATATTAAATCTCATTCTCTCTCATTGGCCTAATGATACAGGAGTTCTCCATACACCTGGCAGCAAAGAAAAAAATAAATTCAAAAATGCCTTTCGATTTATAGCTCCAGTGTGGTTTCTTAATAATATAGCTATCTTAAGCTGTTGCACACATTTAAAAAACATTCAGACTCCTTCAGAGATGGATTACAGTAGCTACCTCTTTAACTGAAGCTCACATAAATATCTTTTTTCCTCCAAGAAAACAATTACAAAACATTAAATCACTTTTATATTGCACTATGAAAACAAAAACCTTTAATTTGGGTCATGATATGAACAGTTTCCACCAACCACCAGAGGACATGCAGGCTACTTCACCGCTTAGCTTCCTGCCTGCAGCAACTCTGACTTACCAGCCACTTGCCACGGATCAGGAGGAATCAACTGTTCACCGCCTTTCACCTTGTCTTTATAAACTGAGAAATCGCAACATGCCTCTTTCTACCTTCTCACCCCTCACGAAAGCGATGCAAACCACAATCTTAACACCACCTTTGTACTGTTTCCCAAGCCTCATGCTTAACTCTCATTCCAACGATAGTTTTAGGCATCCCAAACTGGGTCACATGGCTATCCTTAAAATTGTTCAAACATCTCTTGTACATGCTACATGAAATCCAATGTAGACTAAAATGGGAAAGAAATTCCAGTACCTGGACTGGAAAAGATTATCTACCTCTGAAAACCTAAAACCATCAGTGCCCCCTGACATTACTTCTCCTTATCTCAAATGCAGACAAAACCTGTACAACAAAACCTATAGCCTTCCTTTCTCTTTCCCTCCTCACCGTTATGTTTCTGCCAGGGGTGGGGGTGGGGTGCAAAGGAAGTATTAGAAATAATACTATGGGACCCTGTCTATCCTCTAAGACCAAGTTTTTGTTCTAGCTCTGTTTGCTCATATCTTGCTCCTCTGGCTGGCACCAATGATGTCCTCACACAGTATAATAGTATTTTTGGGTTTGGTTTTTTTTGTTGTTGTTGTTTTGTTTTTTGTTTTTTTTTTTTTACATCTACCTCAAACTGTACATACCGTCATTGTTTTGAGTATCAGAAAGGATGACTCAGCTCTCTGGTTTCAAAACCTATTAAATTTCACTCAGGAATAATAAACAGCTCTTAAAGCCTCCAACAGCTTGAACCACCAAGATCCTCAATTCAGCCTCTGCTACGTGGATAGGAGGAAACAGAAATTATGTGAGTAATGTAGACCTTATCTATGGGATTTGGTAATGAAAAGTAAGATTCAAATGTATAGCACAAAATAAGTAAGGAAGTAAGAATAGTGTACCATACACATCAAAAGTAGAAAACACATACCAACACATATCCTACCCAGCACACACAGGGCAGAACAGCAAGTGCTGTTAAAAAAAACAAAGTAAGAAAATCAGTTTGCCTGCTCGTCACGTGTTTCATGAAAGAGCTGTAAGAGCTCCCACCCAGCTCTATAGTCTTGGGAAACTTCTAAATCTCATGAACTGCAGGAATGATGAATCGTGTTTTATCAGCACTTAACTCTCAAATAATAAACTTCAAAAGGTTTGATCCCCAGTAGTACCTGGTGGTGAGAAAGGGACAAGTGGAGAGAAGGGGCTGCTACTCCAGTTCTGTGGGCACAGGGGCTGCCAGGCATGTGACATCACCCCTCCTGATTGGCTGCCAGTGACATCATTTTATTATTCAGCTTTGTGTTTGCATTTCAGCTTCCCCCTTTCAGGGACCTCCAGACCTCACACAGCTCCGCGAAGTTGAGAGGAACAAGGCAGCATGCCCCGAGCAGCACATCAGAGCCCGGACCTGCCTTCCCCACCTTGGGGCTTCCCCGCACAAAAGCAGCAGCAAAATTGAGAGACCTGTTGCTTCTCTATTTAAATTGGTTTTCTGAGCTGGAGAAAGGTGACAGTGCTAGGAGGCTAACCAGGGGCCACAGGCTTATAGCAAGGCAGCAAGAGTTAAAGCAAAGCTCTTAAGAAATTAGTTGCAGAAAAAGACCTGAAGACCGGAAAATGGAAACCATATGCAATGTTAACAACAGAGACACAGTTAACAACACCCATGCACACACACGTAATTATACACTGATGCACAACGTGTATGAAAAGAGTGTACAAGCAGGGCAAATTCCTCCAAAGACTGCTCAAGAGCACCCAAGCATCCATTCTTTTGTTAACATCCATAAGGGATCTAACACAAAGCGGTATCATCTCCTGTTTACTCCTCTGCAACTCGAGGTTGCCTTTGTTCCAACTCAACATCCTGCTTCCCCTTACATGCTCGCCCCTTCTGAACTTGGACGCCTGTAAACTGATACAAAAGAATGTTAATTTCTCAAGTCATTTTATAAAAGCACAGAATTAAAGTAACTTGATATTTTCCCCATCTTGAAAAGTATTATTTTATAGCACATACAACCGCAGGAAAATATATCTGGTCTACAACAATGCTTTGGAAAAATAAACTGAAAAAATGGGCTGCTCTGCCTCTGTGTACCTACTAAACCGTATGTTTTCTATTTAGCACACGCATACACACTAGGATGTGTATGCATGCACATATACAAATGCATATATGTATGAATTATTCATGTGCACATGAACACAGGTCAATCAGGCAGAAGATCAGTTTCAAGTAAGTACAAAAACATGTTTGTTAGTGCTGAGCTTAGGTTTATAACATGGCGTGGAGAGTAACTCATCTCAGACACAGCTTACTGTACTTGCCTATTAAAGTATCAAAACGTATCTACAGTGCCTGCAATTTAAAAATGTTTTATAAACAATTTACACAAAATCAATTAAGTAGATACAATTGTGCTCCTGAAACTAGTTCCTGTATTTACAAAATGCATTTTCTGCACACTTCCAGCATCATGCATTTGAAGTGTATTTCCCATAATCCACACCATCCATATATCCTACGGAAAGAGCACAACCCGAAAGGATGGCCATTCTACAAATCCTGAGCCTCTGACCCATTTCCATGCATAAAGGCAGGCCAGCATCACACCACGCAGGAGTGTATTCTCAGACAGGCTGCACTGCTATCCTAACACATCCTATGAAGAAAAGCTTCTTATGCATGAAAGCTAGTACCACAAGCCACTAAATAAATTCAAGCCCGTGTAACTTTAGTTCTACCTAAATTCACGTACAGCATCACTAGCCTAATCATTTTCACGTGTTATGATGCCACTATTTCTTCTGTATTAAGGGAGGATAACTATTTCAAGACACTAAATCAATGTGTTTAGTTTTATTTTTAAAAGTATCCCCAAGACCCCAGAATCACTTTTAAGACTGTGCCTCAATAGTTCAAGTTTTAATATATACTGCTTCCTACCTCAGCACATTTTACCAAGACAGTAATTTAGCCCTTCTTAGGCACAAGGAAACTGAATGCTTTTATGTGCAAATGAAATAAAAATGCTATAGAACTGTTCTAGCTTCAACTTTGAGAGAGTAACAAGGTGGGGCAAAAAACACTGGTGAAATTAAGCAAAAACAGAAGCGAGATTTTATTTTGTTTACCTTGCGTGGCTTGGAATATGCTATTTCATAGGGGTATTTTCCACCAACCATGACCTCAGCGATCAAAGTTTCCTTGCTGCCACTTGAGAAATGACTTGAAAACACAGAATCTGTTCTCATCAATGCATGTCGACTGGGGTTAACAGGGTAAACCCCACATGCATCAGGGACAACATAGGTACATTTTAGTCTGTCTGATCTTCTGCAGCAGACATGAGACAGCTGCTAGAAGATAGATATGCTCTTTGCTACTATCACAAGGGAGTCGGTCATGCTTAGAGCACCACAGTGAGCCTTCTGGCTCAGCAAGCTTTTCCTGACTTCAGCAAAACAGGCTGCAATCGTTAAGCGGAATCTGAAACATAACAATCTCTTCATTTATCACACACTTCCCAGAATGCTCTAAAAATCCAAGTGATCCATTTTGGACAAAGCAATGCATTTTCATCGCTCACAAGAACACACATTCTTACCCTGTATGTCTCATCAAGAACAACCCCAGCAATGTCCAACACTGCACCCGAGCATACCTTGCAGCAGGAAGGGCCTTGGGGAATTGTCCTACAGTTTCCAGCGAGACAGCACTTCTTTAGCTCCTCTGTCGAAGGGAAAATATTTACTCCCTGATCTAACATAAATTTTTTCAAAGAATTATGAAGTTGAGTTCCCCTCACTCTGATTTTGGCTATGAGGTTCTAGAAGTTTCCACACCTTTCCTACTAACCACCACAGTTCACAGTGAGCCTTCATAGCATTCCCTCAACCAACCAATTAGAAGTATAGCCTAAAAATTACTCAAAGAGGAGGACTGGAGGAGTAACCGCTGCAAGAGGACTCTTCCATCACATGCCAGAGGCAAGAAAACGCAAGACAAGGCATCACAAGACAGGTCCTATAGATAGATCAAAGACAACAAGCACAGAAATTCCCAACTCCACTGGCTAAAACAAAGTATCTCCCTAAAGTACACATGAAGCAAGCTCCCACAATTCATGTGATGAAATAATACTGATGAGCATCAGCCTCAGGCAGATTTCTTTTGGAAACCATGTTAGAGAAGCCCATCAGTCATTTATAACAGAGTTTCTCAAGTTCAATTCAAACAAACCTAGAAGGACCACTTGGCCTTTAGGAAATTCTGAGATTTATTTTGCACAGTACTGCCACAAAGTGAAACGTGTTCTAAGTGCTGGGTATTTACTCATTACTTTTAGAATTTTCTAGTGTAGCTCTCTCTTGCAAGTGTGTAAAGACTTTTAATTACTAGTGTTACTTTCAACCTGCACTCCTGATGCCTTCTATGACACCTGCAGAGAGGGCCCGAAGCTGAGAAAAACTGGTTCAAGTTATGTCATTTATTTTGAGCTTCTCCATCAGGATCATCTTCTTCTGGATCCTCCCTAGCTCCTTCCTTCTCTCACTACGCCTACACTTCCAGGGAAAACTGAGGAAAATCTAACATTTCCAAATGCTACCACTGTAAAACATACTAGACAAAAGCGCAAAGGATGTGAACCAAATCCCTAGAAGGAGCTTGTGGGTATCTTTACGACAGCGAATGAAGTTCTGTAGAATTAGTGCGTGAGTGTTCGGTTTAACAGCAATACTTCCACTGCAGCACAGACTACAGGCACGGGCATCTCTGCTGTTTAGAAAAACTTTGGAACAACTGGACAGGAAGAACGGATGGAAGAAACATTACTTCCAAACAAGAAGAGAGGTAAATTCAGCTTCCCCCACCCACCTTCCACAAAAACATCAAATATTTTCTTTCATAAATAATTGCAATAAGATGCCATAGACATTTCCAAGCAAACAATAGCTAGATTGTGTAATGTTTTGCCTTAGGCAGGGCTCGGGGGGAGGGGGGACACAAAGGCCGGCTTTCAGGGCTCGGGGCCTCTCGCTCCTGCTCCGCCAGCATTGCTCCCTTCCTACTCCTGCGCCTTCCCGTGCCTTCCCTCCACTGGGACTTTGAAGCAGCAGCCATCGGAGGGCTCCTGCTAAAAAAAAAAAAAAAAAAAAAAACAAACAAAACCAACCAAAAAAACCCCACACACAAAAAACCAAAACAAACAAAAGCTTATTATAAAGCCCTTCAGGCCTTGCCACAGACCTGACATGGAGCAACACTTCTGATTTCCCCAGGTGACCCTACATGAGCGCTGTGGGACTGATTTGGGGGTGCTGGTGACCAGTATAGCCACCGCGTGCACCCACTTTTGCACGTCTGCCCTGTCATGCTACTCTCCCAGCTGAACAAGCGGCCTCTGAACAAGCGTGGCAGCTTTTATCTCAAAAACAGCAAGCCATCTAAGGGCAGCCACTATAGGCCAGGCAGGGCTGTTCTGTGGATATTAAAAGAAGACAATGAAAAGACCTTTTCTGCCTATAAGGTGTTTTGAAAAGTCACCCATTTGAGTTGGGAAACCGGAGAGCTGTAATTCCCTCCTCCTTCCCGTCAGGAGCTGGAAAACAAACCACCCCAGCAACATCAAAGGAGCTCCAGTGCTCCCCAGTACCCAGGCAGCTATCGCAGGCACTCCCGCTTGCTTTTCATGTCCCAGACAGCGCCACTGGTACGTAGCCAGTGATGAACCCAAACCCCAGCTACAGGCCTAGCTGTCCCAGGGCTGTAGGCAAAACACTTTTTCCAAACAGATTATTCAGCTGGTTGCCCCACCTCATAGATAAGCACATTCAAAAATTATATATATGTTCAGCTGCATCAGGAAGTACTCAGGCTGGGAAAAGACCAAGCCAGAGAAACAGGAGTGCCCAACCCTGCCTGCCTGAAATATGCATTAATTCTACTTACTACTTGCGGCCCGTACTAGTACCATCTCAGCACTACAATCTCCCCAGAGCCAAATGTTTACCATACTATAGTATACTATTTATATATAACATATTATTCTGTGTAAACCAAATATAATAGCATTAAGTCAGCTATAAGACCAAATAGTTAAGACTGTTCTTTGCAACAGAAGAAAGCAGAATACACATGGCCAGTTGCAAAAGCACAGATAGTTATGCCAAGTTTGCAATAATCAGGTTATTTTGTTTGTTTTTTTGGAGTGCGCCAAAAGACTGCAATAAATGCATCAGTACAGGTAATTTGATCTGAACTACACTTCAGAACACCCACCACACGAGGCATAAAGAAAACAACAGACAGGTGCTAGGCACAGCAATAAGCCAAATTTGTGACAAATTTATGCAAAATGCCTGCTTCAAAACTTGTGGAAAAAACAGAATACAGAATAAAAATATATGGTCAAAAAAATTTCCAAGATGCATCTACAGATGGAGACACTGCCTGTATTTCTATAGGCTAAGGCATAAGGAGGCATAGAGAAAATGGGAAAAAGCTAATGGAGCAAAACCACCTTATCATTGGCCTTACCTGGTCATGCTTTTAAAAACACGCTTTGAGACATGACAGTGTATTTGAAAAATGTTCTCTTTTTCTATGAAAGAGGAATTTCTTCCAGTCACTCGAGAGCAACAGAGCACACTCAAGCATCTGAAGGCTGAAGTGTCCCTCCCTGCCCCACATCAGAGCTGCCTGGCTTCACCTCCACCAGCCCCAGCATGGCAGCACTAGCTCCTCTGCACCCCTCATAGCTCTAGAGATCCTTCAACTCTAGCACCTGCCCACTTCATGACACTAACACTTATGATGTGTTGAAAGTTTGGATGCCCATGCGAAGTAAACTAATAGAGACTCAACCAAAACTTCCCTAAGACATTTAAAAAAAAAAAAAAAATTATGTTCTCTATGAAAGCTCCTTTTTTTTGTTGTTGTTGTCAGAAGTATTTCCCTGGCTCTCTACACATATATGTCTATTTTTAACTTCAGACTCATTACTGGTAATTTGGAGAGAGATTTAAACCACCATCCATCAACTAACATGTTTCCACAATACATACATGTAAGAGCTTAGTTTGGGGTTACAGTGATTCTATGTGTTACCCTTTTCTCAGGTAACAGAAGGTCCTGGATAAAGTTGGAACTTTTATAGGCGTATCTGACAGATACAGTAACATCACGTATACATTACTTAGAGTGAAAAAGTTGGATAAAAAACAGTGTTTCTCAATGGACTCTGTAGGTAATCAAATTAGTCCAAAACTGCTTTAGAAGTTCATTCCACAAGCTACTTCACACAACCTCTGTCGTGACAAGCTCCAGCCTGGGCTCGGTAAATCCCTCTGCCCAGAGGAGCAGGGCTGGTTTTCAGAGAACGGTGATCACACGATCACTGGTACAGCCACATCCTGATTTACCAAGGGCTTACGAGATCAAGGCCTTGTGTGGATCACTAGAGCCAAGTGGCAGAAAAGTGCAACATTTCTTAGCCTCCTGGAGATCCAAGAGAGCTTCCCCTGCCACTGTCTCCAGGCTTAGTAAAGAGCCAATTGTTAAAAAGTAAAAAACCCCATTAATTTAGCAAGGCTGCTCTCCTTTTCTATATCATAAATAGAAGTGACTTGACAATATGCAACGGCCTGGATTACAATGCATTAACTCATCAGAAAGTATGCAAGTGCTGCAACACAGAAGCGCGAGAAGAACAAAGAGCACCTTCACATGGGACTTTCCATACTTGCGTTGCCCAAGTTCTAGAGGTTATCTGGACATCACAAAACCCTGAGCATAGTTAAAAATCACAACAGTCCATCTTCCTGACTGTGCCTGTTCATGGCTCCTGGGAGAGTCAGGGTAAGGCAGGTAGCAGAGATAACGCTCGCTCAGCTCAGTCACACCTCCTGCTGACACAGTTTGAAGAAGACAGAAGCACTCTCCACTGCAGTCTCCGAAGCTATTCTTCACCAAAACAGCATCTTAGACCGAGACCTCCATTTCTACAAATTTGGACATAAAACTTCTAGTGGGCTTGGCAGAAGCACTCGCTTTTCCAATTAACACCATACTTAGTAAGAAGAATCATTTTTGTTCGAGACCTTTCATTGTAGTAAAAAAAAAATTGACATCTTATGTCAGAAACCAAGAAGCGCACTACAAAATTCTTACTTCTGACATGAAACTTGAGAAAAACTCTTATGCTCACAGGTAGGCAAGTTATCAGTAGAATCAACGGCAAAACAAAATACAAGTTAGAATTAACCGCTACCAATGGTTGCTCATGATTTGTAAAACCTATGCACTATTGATCCCATGTATTTTCAATGCAAAAGATAATGAAATTCTGTGAAAAAAGAAAACAAAAAAAAAGGCAAGCCATTATCCTGATCTCAACATGAGTTCAGCATATATGGTGGTCTCTTTTGCTGGTTTTTGGGGTGGTTTTTCCATTGTCTTGGGTTTTTTCTTTTTGTTTTAAAATATTACCACCAATTAAACAAGGTTACCTCACATGTCGTGTCCTCATTTACCAACCACAGCAGCTCGAAATGTCACTAGAAGTTAAAGGTTTCAGTGCAAGCAGTACCTTAACACTCTGGGAAAAATGTGCAAAGTATGAAAGCTTCATACTTCAGGGGCCCCAACTACGAATCGAATAAAAAGATATAGGTGTGCTGGAAAGAAAAAATTTTTATGTATTTCTGATGTATTTTATAAAAGTGCCTTGGAAAAAGACTGACTGCACTGCAAATAGCTGAGAAAGAAATCCTCCACAAATTACTAACAAAACAGATCTCCGCATTCATACCTATTCCTACTGGTTTTTTACGTGTGCATTACACTTTAAAATACATTCATGAAAATCATGAGCACTTTAAGAAAAGCATTTAATTAACAAAACATTTAGTTTTTAATACCAAATTTCATAGTTCCTAAAAACTTTTATCCAGAGACCCTAACTGCAATATTTAGATGCGAGGCACATCTTACACCTCTGTTCAGCACAGGGATTCAATCCTTTAAATGAAAGGCTAAACGTGTGCTGTTCTTGACTAGTGGAAGTCTGGGCTTTACAAGGCATCTTATCGTGAGAACAGGCACTCTCAAGATTCCCAAACCCAATTTCTAAACCAAAAAGATTCAGATAAGTATCTGAGCATTTGCAATGCTTATCTGCTAGCTGCTCTTCTGTTCATTTCTGCCTTGATGTTCTGTAGGCCTCCACAATGAATGTTTGCCTATACTCTGAAGAGAATTTCATGGTTATGCAAGTTAAAATTCCTTGACACATACAGATAATTTAGAAGGAAATCTCCAGTGTTTTTCTGGAGAACGTAGAAACTACGTTTCTCTTCACATGCAGTGCAGCCATTTGACAACACTGACAAGCACCTCCTACATAGCTGCTTGACCAGTGCTGTGGTGTCCATGAAGTTTGCCCTTAACTCGCATGCACACATTGCCAGAAAGAAGTAATTTTCCTTTGTAACTTCATTTTTCAGTTCGACTCTTCAAGAGCTAATTTGTTGGCATGCTTTATTTCTGTGATCTTGTAGGATCAGCTACTTACTTAACATAGCAAGGAGCTTCTCACCGTTCTCTCCCTTACGTAGTGCTGTTTGACCTGATAACTTCATCTTGCCCTCATGGTCCTGATATTTTTCTGGCTCATCACCTTTTTCTTTACCAACACAACTCCCGATTTCCAATAGCTGGATATAGTATTTAGCCTAGGTTGGGATCATGTGTTTAGGCTTATCTGAATGTGGAAACCCTGTTTTGCAATGCAAGGTAGTATTTCATAATTACATAGTGAGGTGCTCTCATTCAGAGGCAGGTACCTTGCTAATAAAAATACTTTGGGTACAAAACCAGAAAGACAGCGCAGCAGCTCCTAGCCAATCTGCAATACAAGCTACATTCTGTGCAAGCCTGGCAACCCAAGGTTTTTAAAACCACTTCAGACCCACAAACACGGTGCCAGCTGGGAGAGGGCAGATCGCATGTTTAAGCTTTATAAACGAAGTGAGAAGGTAAGATACAGCAACTTCTGCAAAACACCTCCTAATGACAGCCCACACAGCCATTACAGAGGCCAAACATATCAGCTTCCCACTCAGCAAAGCTGCCAGAACTCAACTCAAAGCAAAATTCATATAAACGGAACAAACAGTATCATATTCAGCTATCACTTATGACTGCCTTCATTTTGAGAGCAAGTAAACCAAAGGATTTTGAATTACCAAAAGGAGGGAGGAATGTCCTTTCCCACCCTCACAAACAGAACAACCCTTCTGTTGCCCCATTTTGAAACTTCTCAATACTCGGAAGCAGCTCTGCAGCCATAAGGACTTACAGCATTTCAAGATAGCAAGTTTCTTATCCTAAAAACAAATCCAAGCACATAACTGCTGTTAATATGAATTGCCCTTGCTTTCACACTCCAAATGTCATAAAAACTTTGTTAGCATCTTATTGCCTCTATTCCTCTTATATGCCCTTATTCATTAGATCAGAAGGCTTTACTATTAAACAGAATAACATGGTGAGCACTACCTGGATATTCTCAAGTATTACATGTAGCAGGTGCTCACTCTCAGGGTTTCTAAAATTTGAGATTGGGAAAGGAAAGTTTCTATGAGCATGAAAATACGTTGCTTATATACTGGATGTTAGATGGATGGAAAAGGCTGACACATCTAATACTACTTATTTTTTACTTTAAGGGAGGGACAAGCTTACAGAACTTACAATTTCCAGTACTTCATTTTTAAATTACATTATATTACTGGAGTCAGCAGACTAGATCACACTAGTCTTGCACCCAAAATACATAGAAAGGTAGCAGGATGAAATAAAAGAGGGTGGTGCAACTAAAAACAAATGATCTGTGAATAAAAGCATTACCTAAGAGCCAGCTTCCCCTTGAGTATTTTCAAGAAATTTCTAAGAGGATTTGCAGAGTTAAAGATAAGGACCAGAAGAGAGATAACAGATGGCAATGGAAGGAAAACAGCATGTAATAACTTGATAACAGTACATTCAGTACTCTAGTACATAACAAGAAATTCAGAGACAACTTCCACGTACATGTTGCTTGGTTCCCTATCTATGAACAGTACCACTATCAAGGGCTCATCACATAATATTTAGTTTTTTATCTACTGGTTTCTGTTTTAGCACCGAGAAGCGTATTATTCAGATCCCGTCATCAATACCTTATTTTTTATAAAGAGGCAGCATCCCAAGCCCTACTGGAAGAGGTACTACTTTAAGTGACAGAGATGAAGACAAATAACCAGCGTGAAGGAAATGCTGTATACTGTATTAAGATTTTACAGGCTGTGTGTTTAGAGTCTGAGCTTCACTCTGACTCCCCTCTCTCAGCTGCCAGATGAGGCACACAAGGCCAATGCCTACTAAACTTTTATTTACTTCAGACAAACTTCCCAGAATCTATCAAGATACGTTATTTCCCACAACGTTCAACGACTTGGAAGTAAGGGTAACACCTCATAAACTGGTCGTCTCAGGCAATCACCTGCCGAACAGGGCATTCCTGACAGGCCAGGCCCTGTAAGGAGAGGCTTTGAGCAGCTCTGCCTCAACATCACCTTGCCACCAGCCTGGGCTCCTCATCCCACACAGAATCCATGCAAACCAAAGCTATGTCTTCAGCAAGAGACACCTGACGCAGTAACGTCACACCTGCAAACTTCCAATGTTGAGCACTTGTTGTTTCTGTGGTGGGGTTGGTTGGTTGGGGGATTTTGCTGAGGGTTTTGCTGTTTTGTTTTGACAGAGCTCTGTGTTTTTCTGAGAAGCAGCAGACAGTCTCCCAGTCCTGCCAAGCAACCAAAATATCCCTGGTCAACAACCTTCTCTGCTGTCACCACAATCATCACTTTTTTGTTTTGCTTAAATTTCCCAGGCTACAAGCTAAGGCTTTTATAGGCAATACATTGCCATTAAGGTAAAGGTTGGCAATCCTGCATTTTTCTTTACGTTACCAGCCTCACTGCCCTGGTAGAAACACTACTGAAAAACCACAGGTACTTCTGCCTAACCCATTTGTCCCAGTCCACTCAAAGGAAGACGTCAGTCACAGCAGGCACCCACAATCTCTGTTCCTGGGCCCCCATGTTTCTTAGTTCCAGAGCTGGAGGCACATTAGTAGCTACCCTGAAAAACAGCAGTGAGCAAAGGG
>VYZV01013910.1:32883-46006 GCA_013401275.1 Pandion haliaetus | reverse complement strand
GAACACCCTACAGCTAATTTAAAGCTTCTTGTACAAAAACCAGAAGCCACAAACTGCAAGTGCCAGTGATCATATCTCACAAGAGGAAACTTGCTCTAAAATCTCAGCAATCTACCAAGACCCGAGACAGCATTTAGTGATGGAAATAGCCTGTTCACCTTGAACCAGAAACTCTAGAAGACTGCTTAGTATTTAGTATTCATCAAAAATATTAATTTTGCCTCCAACCAGGAAGACCACATATTTTTCTGTTTTTTTTTTTTCCTGTGGGGTGTCAGCTGAAAGTCTCTTATACAGGCTGAGCACCGGCTTACAACTAGTAAAACAGCTTTTATACATTCCGCTTCCACTTAAACATCATTACACACTTTCGTGCAACTTCACCATGATCAAAGTCCTCACAGAACAGCAAAACAAAATGACAAACAGGATGTACACTTACAACTTAGTTGTGCTGGCAAAACACACATTTTTACATATTTACATTTCATTTCAGATCAATTTGTCCAAAAAGTAACCACTACAAATTGTATTATGTTCATTTCAGCAGGAAAAAAAGGTAAGACACACAACAAAAAAAGCAGAGCAACTGTGTTTCCATCTCTGTCGCAAAATAAGAACAGACCATTTCTGCTAGCAGAGATACAGCAACTAAAGACAAAAGTAAGGAATTAACATTTCCTGTCACACTGGCAACAGCCAGTAGCAATCAGAAGGTGTACGGTTAAGAGCCAGACTTTTCCGCAAAATACTGGAGAGATCACATGCAAGTATCAAGCCAGTATCAGCTGCTTCCTGCGTCCTAACACTGAACCCCTGATCACAGTCCTTGAGTCACAGCTGGAACAGGAACTTCACTTACCTCCATCTTATCTCAGCAACAGCTCACCCATTTTATAGCTGCATGGACACTGTGATATTCTTGTATTTCCAATCTTTTCACTCACCTGTCAGTCCACTCCTCGTGACCTATAGCTAATATTTCAATGCTGTACTGATAATTGAGACTGCAGGTATCACCACGCGGCCTAAAAGCATCTCTGTGTGGCTCAGTTAAAAATTCACTGAAGTGTCCCAGTACTTTCCACAGTTGATACTGGAAAAGAGAAGCAGGACACCTTACAGAGCACACATTTGTTTTCATATGGAAAGTTAGTTCTCACTTTCCTGGAGTACTCAACCGATATCAACAGGACTATTCACAAATTTGAAGCGTAGCATATTCTTAAAGCATTTGCTGAAGACAAACGTTCACGTATGAGTTTCTTTGGGTTTTAACTGAAGTCTCAACTAGATGATTTTGCTGTGTATGACAACGACAGGCTAAACACAACAGTGGGGGAATCGGGTTTCTCTCTGTGTGTCATTTTCTAACACTGTTAGAGAGCTGCTTCATAGTATGATTACATTTACCTATCAACTTTCAGATGAATTTTTTGTGCTGTCAGATTCCTACAGGAATCCTGGAATTCCTTGGGCATCCTTTTTTCTATTCCACCACATGGAAGATGCTCACTTCTGCTTCCCCAGTTACGTTCTAATTTTATAAAGTCCTCTTCCAGACCCTCTTTTTTCATGTTGACCGCAAGTCACCCAACATAATATGCATAGTACGCATGCAGGTAGCTCACCCTCGCTGTACTAGCCAGATCTGGATGTACCTACAGGAGGGAGATCATACTACTGGTGTAATACTTAATTCTACTTTCTCACTGTGGTTCACTACCTCAACTTGCTGTGGTAACAACAGCTATCAAAATGGAGAACTCACCAGGGCACAGAACCTGTTTTCCTATTAAGCTCAAGAATTACCCAATACATACAATAGTTTCAGTAATCTATCATAAACCAGTTTTACCCCAAACTGACAGCTCTAGCGAGACTACGTCCAAGGTGGGGGAACTTCCCCGAACTTATTTGGGCACGGTATTTAGCTGACTTAATTTGAAGCTGCTTTTCCCTTCAAAACATGCACGCCTACTCAGCAAACCGTAACCACAGCTGACTCAGAGGAGGAAGACAGGCTCCTCAGCTTTTTTCTTCCTGTACAAGAGAAAAACAAGAGGGCACAACATTCATTGCCTCCCTCCTTCCTCCAGATCACAGCCAGCTCAAACAGCACTGGCTCATAAATAGAGCCAGCAGAAACCTCTTTCTGGGATACAAGCAACAACAAAACCTCTGGTCTAATGGCAAACAAGTTCCTCAGTTCAATCATGGGGAGGCTATGGGTTTAAAAAGCTATGTGGAAAGCCAAACTCCATGTCATTCCTCTTCCCACACACACACAAAGGGCAGAAACAGGCCACCCTCTCCTTTCCCCCTTTCGAGGTGCCTCACGCTGACACACTTGCTGAGACTAGGTTGCAGTGCCTGGAGCAGCTTAACACAGACACAGGGCCCCGCAAAGGCGGGAGAAAGAGGCACCGAGTTACCCTCCGTAATCACCACTTTTAAAAGCACACGCTCCCTGTCTCTCATCAGCACTTTGTTTTCTTCACCCCTTTCCATGTTGCTGTTTGTTTTCATGACTTTGAGTGCAGAAAGAGCCAGCCTGCTATAACCACACCCTGAAATTAAAAAAAAAACAAAAAATCCATAAACACAGACTGATTTACATGCATGCATTTCTTCGAAAAACACATCCTTGGCACACAAAAATCCTCTGGTATGGGAAAACACCACCTCTAGTCAGAGAGCTGCAGCACAGAGAACCTGACTTCTCAGTTGGCCACCTGGAGCAGAAAACACATTTCCAGCTTCCCAGTAACATGGAACAAGAATCCTCCCCAGGTATGCGTGAAAGTGGCAACTCCGGAGAGACATCACAAGCCTTCTAGAGGCAACACTCGCCAATCTTTATGCAAAAGATGTCTCAAAAAAGTGCAAGAAAAAAAAAAATTCATACAAGAAATACAATCACAGAAACCTGTTCTCCGAAGCATTAAACAGACTTTAAGTCAACAACATAATTGGTTTCCTTTCTAAGGAATCAAGACTGCAAATGAAGCACAGAACACTGCCTCTCCTGAGGATATGAAAGTGTTTTCTGTGTACGAAATTTCAAAACACTCCCAAGATGGCCACTTCTCATTTCGGAAAGGGGAAAGTGGAAAGACAGATATGACATGATACTATGTAATTTCAAGCCATCAAAACAAGCAGGAGTGAGGAACAGTTCCTGTAGACTTCGTCTCATCACTCATCACTCTAACCCCATGCATTAAACCTGACCAGAACGCAAGAACAAGATTTCCAGGTGTTTCTTTAGTTATCGATTGGACTCAGGAAAAGCACCTTACAACCCTCTGATGCCCCCATCACACCAGACTCCTTCCTCGGCGCAGCTGATCATTCCCTGCAATGCTGCATACCGGACGCACAAGCTTTTGAACCGACCAATTTACGAAACAGAGTGACGAAATCTTATTCACGTGCAGTCGATACTTTTATACTTCTGGAAAGTCGCTAGAAACTTACTCTTCCTATCACTTTTGACTTTGCAGTGCTTTAAAATCCACACAGCAAATACAACAGAAGCACACTATTCCTGTATGGGGTGCAAATCCATTTCAACCCCACTTGGCTACTGTTCTAAAGGATTCTTGGATTTTAATAACCACTGAAAAATGTCCTGCTACTACTTACAGCTAGCTACACTTACATCACTGTATAGCGAAGGGTTAGCAGTACAGCCTTCTGCTCAGGGCCTACACAAGGAGAATTTGTATAGAGGAACTTGTCATTTTGCCCTTGTGAGGCAGTGAGACACTGTGTCAGGCTACGATAAACGATCCATTCGGTCAGATACTTAGCTCCCAAGCCACAATAAATAACTTACTTCAGCAGCACAAGGTTGCACATTACCACCATCACGCTACCTTAAGGATTTTCTTCCAAACTCTTAAATGTGGTTAAGTTCTTTCAGCCAACTATCAGGAAAACCACAAAAAAAACTATCAGAAAAGAAGTCCAACTTAATCAATTTGCCTATTACCAACAGACACATTTTCCAAAGCTGTATCTCAATTTAACTATCCCTACTAAAGCTCCTACAGTGAAGAATTTGCATTATGAACCCTGTTTTAAGAATTTTATTGCTTAGCTTCACAGGACCTCCTTTGGGCTGTAACTTACTCTAAAGTCTTAGCTGAGAAGCATTTTCAGCCAAAAATCTTTGGTTTAAAGATCTGTCATCTTTAAAAAGAGAAGCTTTTGGAACAACTTAAAATTATGATGATGTTATCCTTTTACGGGTCAAACTCAATGAAGAAAAGTAACCATATCTGACATTTGGAGAAGTATATTAAAAGACAACAGCTCCTCCAAAGAAGTCACACCAGCTAGAACAAGTCTTTTGAGTTGAAAATGAAACAAATTAGCATCCTTACAGTACACCTATAGCACATGCGCTTTTACATCAAGCACTTATTTCTGTATTCCTCGAACACCTCCCCGATTTTGAACAGAGCTTTACTTTTCTTTGAAAGACACAGTCAATGTTGCCAGCATTTACTGACACTTATTATTCAGACATTTCATAAATCACACCTCAGAAATTCAGGAAAAAACACCAAGGCTGGAAGGAATCTCCAGGGCCTGTAAGCCTTGCTCACCCACTCTCCCCATCACAGCATGCCTAGATGATAGCTTATACACCACCTTCCTCCCATTTCAGAAACAACGAAACCTTTCCAGCTACTCTTAGGAATCCGCCAGTACAGCACAGCTGCGCGCGCTGTGGACGGGCTGCTGAATAAGTATCTCCAGCATGTGACGTGAAAGATGTCCTGAAACCGTAGGATGTTTGTATCAAACATTCCTCTATGATCAACTTAGAATTCTCTGAACTTCCCTTTCCTTTTCAACACAAGGATTCAGAGCTCTCTACCTAACAGGACCCACCCCTGAACTGCTCTCCTGCACGACGGGTTTCCTGGATTTTTATGTTTAAGGTAAGAGGAGCTGTTGGAGTTAATATGACCTTAATTACACTACTGAGCTGTTCATCATTATCAGCTCCATTTCTGGCAGCAGCAAGTCCCCACTGAGCAGATGCTTGCAGCTGTTAGCCTTGCTGCTACTCAGTGATGCTGAGATTATGAAAAGCAGTTTCAGTTCCCCGCGCCACCCCAAATGANAAAAAAAAAAAAAAATATTAATTTAACTGACAAGCTGCCGTCTACTGCCCTTCTCTTCCTCTCCTGCCACGAATTCTTACCAGTAAGGACTTGTATGGACTACTGAAAGCTAGAGAAAATGGTGTCATCACCAGATAATACAAAGTATCAGACTACCTGCTAATTTCAGCTACAGAAAGAACTTGTTCGTGGAAAACGGAACCACTACAGAGCTGTACAAGTTTTGAGCAACTTGTGGTTCCAACATGCACAGCCACATGTTCAAGCTCAAGCTTTTCAAAAGCCAAAGATGTACCAAGCTCAGGTCTCAGCCTTTCAAAGGCACTTCTGTGTGTGACAAGAGACAAGAATCAGTAACTTGCCTAGCAGGTAGGAAAACACATTGATCCTATACCCAAAATACCAGCACTGCTATATGATCACACAGAGATGGCCTGAGTGTGGTTTTATATGTAGTAAAATACAGGTTGCTTCTGTACCATCAGTGATCCCCTAAGTTAAATTAAAAGGATGAATTAGACCACTGACCACTCTGGAAAGATGGCATTCCTAATGCAGGCTCATGCAAGGGTGGGCATGTGAAATGAAGCTGTCCTCACTCAGTAACTGAAAACAAAGCAGCTTAGCAATGACAGCCTTCAAGTCCTACACCACAAATCAAGTCCTCAAAATTCCCCAAATTTAAATGCATAGACAAGGCCAAACTGAAGTCAGTACACCTCCACAAAAATCATACAGGCTCTTACAGACGCATAAAAATACAACACTTAAGTCTGCACTTCCTCTACAGCAGGGAAAAACCAGACACAACCAAAACCTGCAACTCCCCATTTCATCAGTTTTCCAACCCCAAACTATCACTTCCACACAACTGGACAGTTAAGCTGCAGATACACACTACACATTATATACCCCTTCTGTAAGAATGGTACTGTTCAACACCCCACACCATGACCTGTTGCTACCAAAACTAAGGACAGACTGCTTAAGTCAGGAAGTTCAGGTGCTTGGAGTGGCAATAAGGACTTAAATGTAAAAAACTGGAATCTTTAAAATGTATTTTGTTACTTCTAATTGCACAAGGAAAACAAAACCCTCCATAAAACAATTACTTTGAATACAAGAACCATCAAGACTTTTCAATAAGAAGTGACTGCTGATGTTAAATAGCTTCCTTGGGAGACTTTTAACTCTCATTCAAAGGAAAAAGATGGTTAAAATTTTAAGATTATTTCCTGCAGCCAATTAGGCTAAAGATGCAGTTAACTGTCTGCATTTCCTACAGTATGAGGTGCAGGAGCTAAGGGGTTAGGTAATTCTTGAACTACCCATCTAGACTGTTGGCAGCTGGGACAGTAGCTTTTTTTTTTTTTTTTTTAATATTTCTTCACAAGTAACAGATTGACTGTCCCGAAAAGTTCTTCCACATGCTACACTTTATTGTCCTTCACTTCAAAGCTCTGGAAATTCAGAAGCCTGAAATACACTGTAGTTAATAGTATTTCCAGTTTCTTATATCTAATTACAACCTGAGCCTCCACTGCAAATTAAACTTATACTCAGTTTTAGCTTTTCCACCACCCCAAACAAAGTTCACATTTGTATTCTTAATTCACTGACTACATTTGCCTATTTTTAAAGTAGCAGAAATTATTTTTATTGTTAAATACAGCTACCATTCATCAGTTGGGAGCTGCAGTTAAAATACCGCTTGACTGTATGGTAACAAGACAGTAAGAAAAGCAGATGAGACAGACTGCAACTAGACAGAGCAGAAAGAACATCTATCGACTTATTTTTGCTAAAGGATCCAGAAACAAACTGCTTAGAGAGAACAAACGCATTATTCATTTACATGTAACATTGCACACATACATAGAATACACTATATACTCATACATGATCACAATATATTCAATCCATAAATTAAATTAATGCATCTGAGTACCTTGTATTTGAACTGGTCAGCAACACACAAACAGAAGCAATGAAACCACCAAAGATGAGGTTATTTTCACTCTGCTGAGGGGAAAGCTCTGATCACAAATTATCACTTAATCTACTACATGCCACAGAGAATTAAAAAATCTCAAAGATTAGAAAAGTACTGAGCTTAAAGGCTGAAGAGTGCAAATGCCAGCTGCTCTTGTAGCAGTGAGAGAAAAGATCCCAAAGAGAGAAGTCTGTTTTGGGGGCAGAGGTGGGGTGGGGTGGAATCTTTCCCTGGACAGCAGAAGTTGAAACAGTTTCACAAAATAGCTTATTAGGTAGATTCAAGGTCAGCAAAAAGTTACCACCTTCGGCATTGCTCTGCAATGGAAGGAAAGGACTTGGGAATTCTGTGTCTGACCCCACTTTGAAGCATGTGCAAGTAGTCCTATGGCCATCAGAGGTTTGGCAAAATTTAAACACTTCATTTTAAACTGTCTGGATGAGGGGAAAACAATAAAACTAACATGAGAAAGGTGAAACAGAGCTACAGCAAAAGGATGGACAAACCAACACTCCATAAATGTGACTGGCCAGTCAAGTGGGCGGAGAAGAAAAACTCCCCCCCGCCTCTTAGAAACAGGAAAAGTTGTACTGTAGACCAGTCATCAGGAAACCGTAGAGGAAACAAGCAGGTTTATCTCACTGAGCCCCTGAAGACTTTTCAGGAAGTACTCCAGGAAGCAATGAAAGGCTTCCCAAGCCAGCCGTGGCTGCCAGGAGAGATCCAGCAGCCAAGCGAGGTCTAAGGGAGGGGCAGGGGTCCAGGTGGTAGATCTGAAGCCTCCTCCCCTCCAGGGAGCAATAAAGAGGCTTTACGGTGTGGGATGTACTCCTTCCCCTCTCAACAGGCTGATTTGGCCAAGTGCAAAAACCTGCCACTGATTACAGACAAGAATCTCAGCCGACATACAAAGAAATTAAACTTGAGGGGAAAAATAAAGAAAATAACACATTTACAGTCTATTTCCATCTCTTTTTATTAACATCAGACACTGCTTATTCCAAAAGCAAGCAAAAGCTTTCAGTAGCGTGCAGGAAACATTAGTATTTTCTGTTGTATGGGTTTCAGAAGTCTGCTACTGCCTTCAGGGAAATCCAAAACCACTGTTCAGGTACTGCTTGGCTTGCAAGCCATCCGAATCCTCCACTCGCCTCTCCAGCGCCACTGACAAAAATGCAACGTTCAGATGACTAAAGCCATCAGGTATGTTTCCAAGCATTACCAACTGTTGCCCCAACTGCTGCTCTGGCAAAGCGCTGAAATGGCTTCTGACACATTTAGAGACGTTTACCAGGCTCTGGATATAAAGCAACCTTACTACTCTAAACGCAGAGCACTGGATTTCATACAACCATGTTTCAAGTGGAATCAGGGCACCAGTGAACAAGGCACAAAAGGTAAGTGGACTGTCTCAGCAGCTTTTTGTAGACAAAAGGGAAGAAGCTGCAACACAGCTCTTTAAACCTAAAAAAGGCTAAGTAATTGCAGGAACACCTGTATTTTGAAAACATTCGAGCCCATTTTCAAAATTACTTGCTATTGATGTGTATAAACACATCCATCATTGATTCACTAATAAATTTATAAAGACCAAAATGCATAGGTACATATTAAAAGCAAGTCACCTACTCTTCACAAATTTGTACAAAGCAAAGCAAAAATCCTAGACACATACACAGCACTCTGACTAGCAAACTTGCTTCAGGCAAATAGATGCTGCGCCCTCTCTCCAAGGCCATGTTACAGGGGGCTGCTGGACACTGGAGGGATTAACTTCTGTAGATTAAGTTTACCTAACACAAGCGACTTGGAGAGATGTGAAGACTTTCTGATTCACATCCTGTTGGGGTGTTCCAAGACGCTCTTCAAAATACATAGTGATTCTAGAAGTGCAGAAACTGAAAAAAAAAGGGGGTATGGATGTTTGTGCAGCTCAGGACAAACTCCTCGCAACTACAAATTATTTGGAAAAAAGCATTCTCCTTTCAGTGCTCCCTTCAAGAGCTTAAAGTGAAATCATCATAGGAACAAAACCCATCCAAGTCAAGAGCATGCTTAAGAGACAGTTGATTAGTCATAATAAAACAACATGCCTAGGCCAGATAACAGCCACATAAAACCACCACCACACACATATACCCCAAGCAAGACTTCTGCAGTAAATTTATGAATAATAAATGACATAACTTTTTTTTTTAAAATCACCCACTTTTGGTCTAGCCTGGCAATAAAGTAGTATCACAATACACTGTATTTCTGCTTGTTGTGTCGGGATTTGAAGAAATTTAAATTTAAAGGACAGCCTACCAAATTTAGTATAGATCAGCAATACACAAGCCTGGAAGACAAGTACTGGGATTACTAGATAGCTGAGTAAGTGTGGCACAGGCTCTCCTTCTAATACAGCCATAACGCAAATTACAATTCTTGGGGAAAGCTCCAGATGCAAAAGCTATGCAGGAAGCTGTGCCATCCACACAACCCAGCCCCTGAACGCATGGCACTCTACATCACTCCACTGGGTTACCAAACTGCCCAAAATACAAGCACTTCTATGAACCTCTAAAATCGTAGCTGAATCCCTCCTGCTCCTTTCCTCTCAATGCATCCTTTTCCCAGAACGAGCTGCAAATCTTCTGTATACCCAGGGAGAAGAAAAAAAGGAAAAAAAAAAAAAAAGGAAAAAGAAAAAAGGTTTATATTCATCTCATGCATTAGCTTTGCACAAGCCCTGTTACAAGCTGTCCATATAGCAACGAAAATTTACCCTTTAACCTCAACTCCTAGCAACATATTAAAATTCTGGTAGCAGCCTCTTTAATACTTTGAAGACTATGCTGACTTTAAGTCAGTGGAAAACAGATCTATCTATGCATTGCAAGTCAATACTTTTTCATATCTCCTATTCAAACGCTGCAAATTATTTCTGTAGTTCAAGGTTTTAGTTTTAGCCAAGCAAAGAGGGAAGATGATTTGCAACACCTCAATGAGAAAAAACCAGCAGGCAGACTGCAGACAACCAGATACCAAAATAAACCCTTGATAAAGTCTGCGTTTGTTGAAGGAATTTATCAAGAGCAGAAATAATTTGAGAAATACCTGCTTGATAGATCAAAATTCAAGTAAATGGTAACAGAAACATTTAACTGTTTACATTCACTTTGTTTTCAGCCTTTTTTTTTTAGAACTGCTGTACTACATTAAGCAAGGTGACTCACTTTGAGAAAACTGCAATTCCTCACCCTCTATTAATGTAGACCATGTTCTCCACAGACATTTTGTAATTCCTATACCTTCACCTGACTGTATGCTGCCTTTTCATACTCAAAACATACTCTATGTATGCAGAAACTAAAACCGTGGTTGGCAAAAGCTCCATCGTTACTTCTCCATAGAGCTTTCTCATGTTCTCAAGTTAGGAGTAGTCACCACAGCTCTAGAATACACTTGGGAGAAGTGTATCTGGTGGTTATGTCAGAGGACAGCAAGTCTAGCATCAGACTTCTACTTCAAGCGATGCCAATAACTGTGCCCTTGAACAAGTCACTTCACGAGACGTTAAGGTACAGACTTCAACGTGCAAGGAGTAGTTGTGATGCTTCAAAGTTTTAGATTCTCCTTTCAAAAGCAAGGGGTTATTATGAAGAAAAGAGCATTTTCAAGTACTGGATTAATCATACTGTAGGTATTTTTTTCTTAGCTCAAACTGATACATTATCCTAGGAGAATGAAAATATGCAAGCCTCATTACTATAAAATACTGAATGCTTGAATGCTAGTGTTAAGAACTGTTGTTTGTAATAATTCATCTAGTTTTAATCAATCATCACAGCCGAAATGGACTCAAAATGCATTTTGTGTCTTTTCTTCATCACTATCTTTTTCTCCTGCTTTTCAGTGAAGTTAAATGTTCCCCACCGCCACTCCAAAAAGTCACACTTCTCAGTTTCACTTTTCAGTTGCAAAAGCACTCCACATCAGTGCTGCTGGTCTGGGGCTGATCCCTCAACGGATAAGGATATAAACCAACAGTTTTTGATTAAAATAGAAAACATTCTTATTCATATCAGGCAATTCCACTGCCTTGTTTCTTTTTTTACTTTTTAAGTAAACAGGACTTAAATTTAGAGCTAAAACTAAATTGACAGTGACCCTGTTACAACAACAGTACTTCAAGTGCTTTACAGTCCAGTGCCAGTTCAAAGTTTAGATTCTGGCCCACTGACCATTGGAGAAATAAATTAATATTTCATTACAAAAATAAATTTAAATAAACTACTCTGGTTTGAACTCCACATCTTTTATCAGGAACATGAGGCAAAGCAAACACTTTTTCCAGAAAAAGAACATGCGTAAATTCAAAAGCAAACGGTAGGTTTCAATGAAGGAAAAATATTATTCAGCATCCCAGTTAACCACAGAATGTCACTGCTGTTCTGCTCTCAGCACACCGGCAGAGAGGTACTTAATCCTTAGAGGGATTTGTTTCAGCCCTTTTACACTATGTAGATCGGAGCTGTCAAATTATTAGACACAAGTTTAAAAGATAGTTTATCAAACATGCAATTTTATTTGACCCCCCTGATCAATCCACAATTTTAATTTCTTTCTAACCACGAAGTGCAGAAACACCGGTCTTAAAAACAGGGCTGTGATTACAAGCCTCTGACAGCACAGAGAAGGAAAAGTTTGCCCCGTACTTGGGCAGATTCATCTGTCATTCCAGACAAGGTTCCTTTATTTACAAAATTTGTGTGGCAGGACACAGCTTCACTCCAGGATTATTTTCTATTTTCAGGTAGCAAAGCTGTCCCTGAACAAACGGCGTTATTTTGCAGCTATCTATAGCACATACCAGGCAGCAAGTAATTTTAATCCCAAATCCTCTTCCCCCTTCATTATCCCCAAACTGACACCAGCAGCTTTCAGAAAAAGCATCTCTGACTGAGAAAGTTTGATGAAACAGAGTCTTTGGATAAAAAAAAAACACTAAATTATTCCCTGCATTAGAACATTAACCATATAGGCTTTGTCATAGTCTCTACTTTTGCTCTTCCTATCATAGTTAGAGAGGGCACGCCTCCAAAAGTGATGACTTTTGTTTGCATCTGGAAAACTTGATTCACTAAGCCCCAGAACTCAAACAGCTTTACATAAATATATCTCAGCCAATGATACAAATTTTAAAATCTAGTCTTCGTAATGCATGTAAAAACAACTCCGCCTGTTCACCTGAGACCACCAGAACACCCTGTCACCCTCATCAGCCCGTGCGTACCCTTTCATATTTCATTACTTAGATAGTATTGCTGGTAACAAGAGCCAATAGCAGCTCAATCACAGGAAGCTGTTCTGGTGGTGTCATCTTACAAAGTCTGTGACTTCCCCACAAGTTCCACGTCTTCCTTTCTTGCTTTCGTACCACCTCACTCCCAGCAAATCTCCCATAAGGAAAATAAGGTGTGGACAGATTTATTTGCCAAGTTAAGTATCCATAACTTGTTCCACGTTCCTAAGCCCTGCTCAGAAAACATAACCTTCATAACCGAGAACGAAATATATGCAAGAACATAAACCAATGCAAAAAGCAGCCTCTAATTTTAGATATTCAGTTCATATTAAACTAATCAAGCCTATTAATCTATAAAAATTATTTCAGCCACTGCACTTCAAAAGGGTTTTTTGCAGTAAGTCCTGGTTAAGTTTTGTTGAAGTTCTCCCCTAATTAGTCAAAGCTTAAAAAAAAGTGTTGTTTTTTGGGTTGTTTTTTTTTTTAATTTAGTAAGAGCGTTTACAGAGCTGAGAGGTGCCCCAAGAACAAGACTGCCACAATGAAGAAAGGGATGCTGCTTATAATTTTTTTTTCTAACTTGGAAGAGTTCTGTAACTGCATTTTATTGACTAGCCAGTGAGTGCTAATCTTCGTGTAGTTCAGCAATAGTCTATTTTACCGTATCAATTACTAAGAAATTCACAAGTGAGAACTGAG
>VYZV01013909.1:314613-372057 GCA_013401275.1 Pandion haliaetus | reverse complement strand
CTGATACAGGCCAGGATGCTGTTGTCCTTCTTGGTCACCTGGGCACACTGCTGGCTCGTATTTAGCTGGCTGTCAATCAGCATCCCCAGGTCCTTTTCTGCTGGGCAGCTTTCCAGCCACTCTTCCCCAAGCCTGTAGCGTTCCATGGGGTTGTTGTGACCCAAGTGTAGGACCCGGCAGCTGGCCTTGTTGAACCTCATACGATTGGCCTTGGCCCAATGATCCAGCCTGTCCAGATCCCTCTGTAGAGCCTTCCTATCCTCGAGCAGATCAACCCTCCCTCCCAACTTGGTGTCATTGGCAAACTTGCTGACAGTACACTGGATCCCCTCATCCAGATCATTGATAAAGATATTAAACAGAACTGGATGAGACAAGCCACGGGTTTATAGGTTGTTTCCTGTATAGGACTCCATCCTGTTTCTCCTTCATCTCAATATTACACTTTTCTTTGATCACACCTTCATATTACATAAAAGTGTTGGCTAAGGATCCCTAAAAAAATCTCTCTCTCTTACCTGAACTGATACAGGGAATATAAAACTTCACAAGGTTATGGATGCGTGAGATTTTCTCCTTCTCTGCTGTACTTCACATTCTGACAACATAATATCTCACTTTACATTTCTCTGCTCATTATATTTTAGTGGAATAGATCTCTCTATTGTTCCTCATTCAGTCCTGGCCTTGGACTTGATTTACCTGGAAAATACCGTGTATAGTAGAATTTGTCACCTCTCTGCTCACCCCCTCTTTCCCTTGTACTTCTAAATGTAGTAAAGTGGTGCAGATACAGCCCTCTGCTAGCCTGCAGAGATACTGCACATTGACTTTTCAACTCAACTTTGTCTTTTGTATCTTACTCAGTTTTTGATCCAATTAATTTTTCTTTATCACAATACAAGCAGGAGTATTTTCTTCTATTTTTCTGGCATCTGTCTGTAATCACAAATGCATTCAACCCTTGTATCAGCTTTTGATTTTAATTCTTTTGTGTGAAACATATAAAAAAACCCTCCACATAACACACAACCTCTACAAAACTTCCAGAGAGCACACTTCAGCATTTTGCTGCCTCTTCATGGGAAGTGTACATCCAAACAAGTGGTACTAAATATGCTTTTAGTTACGTGCTATGCAGCCTACAGCCCTAAGAGCATGGGTCTGCATGACTGGTCAGACATAGAGACATGGAAGGAGGTTATCTGAAGATGTTTAAAAGCCAGCATGCATATTTATTGCTAGGCATTGTCTCCTGTCTCGTCTTCTTCAGGATGCTCATGGACTTGGCATGGTCCCCAAGGTAATTTGACAGCATCTAAATTCTCTTCTCCCCTCTAGTCCGCAGCTCCAAATGCTCCTGATGTGCTTTTCCTTCCCTTGGACTGTACAGGCAGCACAACCCAGGTACTGTGGATCTTTGAGGCTTTCAGAGCCTCTTCCTAGTGCACGGGAGCCATCTAGCAGAGGGCTTGATTGATATTTTTAGGGGCTTTTTCTCAAAGAGGGAAAAAGCTGTACTATCAAAATTGGGCACGTTTTCTGTGCTATGGTCACTGCTGAGCCCTGGCTGGGAAATTGCTTCTTTGGCTTGTCTCAAGCATGTGGGAGAAGCAATGATAGAAGCCTACCAGAGACACTCGAGCTTAAGGAGACCACTTTCCTCCCAGCACCTTGTTGTATGTTATTGTACAACCTCCTCCCAGCCCCTCCATATCTTCAGCAGGGTAGCTCATGCTCAGAATTCAGGGCTGTAGTTATCCTAAAGTCATGTATTAACCAATGCTGTACATAAGATTCTCAAAAAAAAAGTTGTCCCCTTGATGTCTGCCCCCTCTACCCACCCAACCATCCTCACAATTAACTCCTCCTGTTCCTTTTTTAACGGAAGTATTGAAAATGTCCTTCTAGACGGTTACACGGTAAGATGGTGGGAGAGAGCTGGGCCAGAAGCAAATGCCCAGGGGAAGAGGGAAGGAAGGATGGGAAGCAAAAAGGGAGAGGAGAGCACCCAAGAGCTTGTGAAACCCAGCAGAAGGGCTGGCAGCAGCAAATGCCAGGGGACAGCAGAGGAGAGCCAGATCCCCTATCATGGGGGTGAGCAACAGGAGAGTAACTGATTATTATAATTATTTGCAACCCCTTTTAGCAGGGAAGAACTAACTGGCAGTGCCATTTATTCCCAAGCATTCTTCCCTAATAATACCCTTAATACAGCCTGTTCCATCGCTTTTGTGAGGCATGTTTTTCATCTTCAAACTCAATTTCATTTATTAGAGACTTCACTGTATGTGACACAGTGTGCACACAGCAAGTGCAGCAAGGATTCATTTTAATTATTATGTATTACCAGGAGGTATACTGTGTTTGTGCCAGTGGGCGAAAGCGCAAGGAGGGGGTGTTACCTATTTTGATTCTGTGTCACGTATCACAACTTTAAGGTGATAGGGCTTTCTGAATTGCATTTTAAATTTGGAATTGGGACGTTTGGTGGCTGTCAGTGCTTTGTGCCAGCCCTAGCGCAGAGAAAAAGTCTCCAACCAGCGAGCACCCATGTGGCTGCAATAAATAGTCTGAGATAACAGACACCTCTCTGAAGTTTTTGTTAGAAAGTCAGCCAGAGGACTCTTCTCTGGGCAGTGACTAATGATATTTGAATGCTGCACTTTATGCAAGTGTGATAATATATAGGGTTTTTTTCGAACTGGACTGAATTTGTTGTAAGACAAGTCAAAATATCATTTCAGTTGGGTCTTCGAAGGACGAAGAGAAGCTGGACTCAGGCTCTGTGTTTTCTAAGTTGACTCTAACCTTTTTTATTTTTCTGAAATGGAAAATTTTCCTTTCTTTGCACAGAAATGAGGAAGCCTTCTACCCTGGAGTTCTATGTACCCCACTGGCTTTCTGCTCAATGGTGTGATGTAGGTCTGGAAAGTATAAACTGCAGCATAATTTAAATTAGAATAATTTTTTTTTTTTGAGGAAGTTTGCCTTTTTTTTTTAAACTTGACAGGTGGAGGCATCTTGAATGTTTGCTCTGTTAGAATTGCCTGGTGTGGAAAGGAGCAAAGCAGAAACCTGAAAGATATTTATAAATTGGAAAATTATAGAGTGAAACAGCAGGAATTATGAGAAGCTTTGGAAGGGAGACATTGCAAGAATAGTCTAGAGGAATTTTTATATTTTCTCACTACTTGCATACAGCAAGTTTAAAACTAGGTTCAATGCTGTTACTGGTGCTTGAGCCACTTTAGCTGAAGCAGTTGCCATCATCTTGCTGTCCATTGCAGGTAGACAAAACTCTGTAAGAAGCTAGTAAGCTGCTTGTAAGCCCCTACTTTACAGGATTATTTTTCTCAACTTGGCACCTCTAAAACACAAACCTTAGGAAGTCAACCCCAATATATGGATTCATTGTACACCTTTTTAATGGCAACAGAATCAACCTAACACAAGTAATACTACATCAGAAACATTGGAGATACAGGGTCTTAGTAAGTATCTATAAGGCTCAGGCACAAATGTGCATATGTTTTGGAGAAGATAGCATCTGGTTATTAGAAAACATATTTCTGCTGAATTTTTGACTGCCGAGTACTGACAAGAATTGTTTTGTACTACTGAAAAATAGATGAGTTTATTTGGCAGCAATGGAGTAAATAATGTGTGACCGACCAGAAACTGATAGGAAGCCGGTATTATTCTGATAATTTTTGTTTTCTTAAATTCTTTTAATGTGATCAAGTAGTTATCTTACTCTGGAAATTCCTGTAGAAAAGTTCCTGAAAGCCATTATATACACTATAACTGGGACATCAACATTTTAGTAAAGCTGGTAGGAAAAAAAATTAAAATTTCCTTTGGAAAGAATGGCATGTTGCATAAAGATTATGTACGCACAAGCATGCGTACAAAAGTCATTGCTTTGGCTTGGTTTTACTTTAAAAATTAAAAAAAAAATCTAATATGGAAGTTTTCAGTTTTGTTTTCCACTTTCGTTTTCCTATTTTGTTTCCCACTGACACACTGAAATTTTTCAGTGAAAAAAATAACAAATCAAAACAAAAACTAACTGTAATCTTGCAAGACAACAAAAAGGTCATTGTGTTTTCAGGTGGTGATGATCAGTTTGAGCAGTCTATGTTTCAGAGAGAAAATCCTAGTGTAAATGAAAAAGAAGTTTTATGTTCTTTGTCCATGGTAACTGACAGAAAGCTGAGGCCATGGGTTAATATGACACCAAGGTGGTTTGTTCTTAAAAGCAAGAATGATGACTGTTTGCTTCTTAAAGACCTCTGATTGCCCGGCATGCTTGATTGTAATCCAAACCAACTTGCTTTGAATGACAAATTGATTGTTGTGCACATTTTTGATAATACAGCAATTTGTCTCCTTGGGTATAATACTGTAATCGCCCCTTTATTTATCAGTAAGGAATCAGCAATTCAGCTCTTCCTCAGGCTGAGGTTTGGCAGGGTAGCCATGACACTCTGTAGTGCACTTGCAGACTCTGAGTGAAGAAACCCCCTCCCAGCAGCATCTATGCACTGATTCCTCAGTGTGCATTTCATAGCACTCTTTGGCACCTACTGTATTGCTTGTTTTAGAAAGGTAAATGTTTAAGTCAACAGCAGACAAGAGACTTTTGTCTGTTCTTGAGATTTTAAATTTCTTGTTTGCACACAGAGTCTCCTTTTCCTCCTTACTTCTGTGCTCTGTGTCTGTTCTCATTTGATTTGACTGACCAGGAGGTGTTGGTTCGGTCTTCAACCAGCACTGTGCTCCAGAGCTTCAATCATCCCTCAAAGAAAGTGGTCAACACACAGTGACAGATCTATGGTCCTCCCTGGTCTTAGTGTTTGCAGTATGAAAAGTCACAATTCCCAGGGAGTAGTGCATGTTTGTGAAGTTCAGGGTACCCCATGTAGTGATAACATTTCTTAACAAGGTGCAGAACCTCTGCAGTTGTTTGTCTATCTCTTATCTTATGGTTGTGCCATATTTCCTCTGTACCCCAGAGTCTGATGGGTTTGTGTCACTAACTATACGTACCCCAAATAAGATACCATCTGTCTTGGGAAAAGCAGAAGTCTTTCACCAGCAGAAGGGGAGGGAGAAAGGAGATGGAAGACATGGTATCCTTCCCCTTTCTGTGGTGATTGATCACAGGTCCTTAACCATATTGAATACCTGGGTGTTGCTGTCAGTCAAGATGTTTCTGTAGAAAGCCCACATGTAAGACAAAGTGGAAAAGCATACAGCCTGAGCAGGCTATATGCTCTGATAACTTGCAAACCCCATCACGTGCCCTTGTAACCACAAGCTCATGGGCAGTAATTCCCTCTTGGCATGCAGCAGGGTAGGGCTTTTCCACTGCTCGCAACTTACTGAGAAAGCCACAGCACATCTGTTCAGTGGCTTGAGCCATTGAGCATTCTTTGCATAGCCTGCCTGGATAAGCTGTCACTCTTGATTTTTAAAACATTTCACAACAGAGGGTTAGCCTAGAATGGAGAACCTTTTCTGAGCATCATCTGCAGAGGCCCCTCTGCTCACAAACACATGCTGCTAAAGGCTGCCACCATTATGTCTTATGTCAACGGGGGATCACGTCCTCTCTGCTGCAGCAAATCACACCGGATTATCTACCCTCCAGCAGACAGCTGCTGGCCTCTGTTTTGCATTTATTATGTTTCTAGATAAATGCTTTTATCTGTTCTTCCATGCCACCATTCAGGCTTTAGAGATGCTCCATAGAACTTCTCCTTTTCTTCAGACTCTCTCTGGAAAACTGATTTTGCTTATCCATTTGAGAAGTTGGCCTCCTGTTCCATTTCTCTGAATGTTAGACTTTGTTGGCTGGGGACAGAAGAGGGAGCATATACACGAAGGCCCTTTTTAGCCTGGGGATGCTAATTTCCTTAAGCCTCATTGATAGTCAACCAGGGAAAGATCCAGAGCACTTAAATTTAGCTTGCTCCTCTAAGACTGCCTCAAGAAGGGTATGTCTGTTTCCATTGCCATTACAGATGACTACGTTGATAAATATTTGTCCTTATGAATACTTCCTTGTTTGTTTGATCTTTAACAGGATGCATTTTTCTGTTTCATTTGTTTTATACTGTGTGTTTTCTATGCCGAGCAGAATCAACCAGATTGGGGGAGTGGGCTGCTTTGTTAGTATTATTACATTTTGACTTACAGCTGGTGGCATTTTTAACCTATGAGTAAGGAATTTCTATCACAAACTTCAATTAATATGCATCTCAGCAGTGTAGTCTAAAAGTTACAGACGAGCTCATGGTTTGGCTTTACAGCATAGTGCTATACTGAATTCAGTAACAATGTTCTCGGTTAGGACAGCCAGGGACTTGGCTAGATGATGTTTCCTACAAACATTGCCGACAGCCCTGCAGCCACCTTATGAAACTGGTCAGCTTTGGAATACAAACAGCAAGTGCTTAAAGAGCTTTGAAAAAAAAAAAAATTGTTTTAACAATTTATAAAACTTAAAATTAGCAAAACAGAGAAAAGCATGCCATTTATCTCTCAATTACTGTCCCAGCTGAATATGCTGGTTGGTGGATGATATTTGTGAATGTTATCATTCCCAGAATGTACTTGTTAAAAAGCCATTTCTCTATTTCTGTTGCAGTGAACTATTTCATAAAAAATGGTACAGAAGATGTGTTACTGTGCGGCAATAGCACTGATGCTGGGTAAGTACTTTAAAAATATCTTCACTTCTGGTTTGTTTTTGTTGCAGGGTTGGGTTTTTTTGCCACATTTTCCTTCCATTGTCTACTTCTCACCAGCATGAATTAGATATTTCAACTTCCTTGTGTCAATCATAATAGGAGAGAGGATAATGACAATATTGTGCATAGTAATACAGTTTTCTGAACTGCAGGGAAGAGAAGTTTGTGTGTGTCATATTCTGGTCTAAAATCTTTAGGGGCCTTATTACAGTTCTTTTTCAATACATTTAAGTATGTCAGTAAAAAAAAAAATATTGAAAACTAAGTAACACTGGCTGAGTGGAGAGTATTTTAAAGGAAATGAAACAGGAATGGAAACAGAAAAGCTGGAGGGATTTGGACTGATGATGAATTCTTGGCTTTTGGCAAAGGAAGGTAAACAAATCAACAAATACTAGTCCCCAAAACAACATGCTTTGGAGGTGGGAAGGTACTCAGTTTTGAGTTGTGATCTACATTTGTACATGACATGTTTATAGACTACGTGTGTTTCATTTCCGTATAATGCAGACAGTGAAGAGATCCAGAATAATTCCTGTGGTATATAACTTACTCTGCATAAAGGATTTTATTCCTAACCCTACCATCTGTAGATGCTAGCAGTTCCTCCTGCATCCAGTCCTCGGAGTCAAAGCGCATTGTCTGTGTCTGAGAATGTGATTTTGTTTGAGAGGTTCTCATGTTCTTGATGGAAATGAAAGAGTTCAGATGGGATGGAGAGAGATGGAATCTTGTGTGGGCAGAAGAGATTATAAACCATGCAAAGATTGTAGGCTGTTAGGAGTTGTAGGAAAAGGAAGAAAAGACCTTAGAGTGGTGGGATGGACAAGTTTTGATCTAAGTATGCGAGAGTATTTGAACCAGGGAGGTGGATGACCTAGGTCAAGTGAGAGGAAGAGGTGAGATGATCTACTTTAGGAGGGAGATTTTGAGTTGGTAGAACTAAATGTAGAAAACAACAAGAAAATAGGCTTTAAATTAGGAAGAAACATGAAAAGAGGCATGTGTGCAGATGGACACAGCAGGAAGATGAAGGGAAGATAAAATCTAAATTTGCTTGTGGACAGGAGGGTGAGAAAAGCCATGGGGTCCTGGAGAGAGATGCTTTACTTTCTGCTGCCACTGTCTATATCTGTATTTACATAAGACAAAGGGAAAGCTGAAGTGTCAGCCTTCCTTCTGCATGTCTTGTGTGTCTGATCTGTATTGCCAGTCTAATTTAGACTGTAAGCTCCTTGGGCAGAGAGCCATTCTTTCCTCTTTGTTTGTTCCACAGAAGGTACAATGTCAGAATTCATTAATTAAGTACTTTGTTGATTGTAATACATTGCATTTATCCAGGCTTAGGTTGGACTCCAAGACTATTGGGATGTTTCCTGAGGATCCCAGGATTTGGGAATCTGCCCATGCTGGTGGACTTCAGCTTTTGCTAGCCAATAGGCAATAATATTGAGCAAAAAATATTCTGCACAGCAACGATATTTTGCACATCATGAAATTTTATACGTTGTTCTCTCTGACAACCTGAAACATGGTGGTGGCAGGCTGCTCATGTCATGAACAATGTCAGAAGGGTTGATTAGATTATAGGTAGTTTGTGAGGCATAGTTTAGGGACTACTGCTTTGGAATTATCCAAGTGGTGGGAATTTAAATACCAATCCAATATCCATGGAGTGTCTATATATTAGTAGCCTTTATGGATTTAAGGATTGGGTTCTAGAAATGCATATTAGCAAAACCACCCTTATTTCCTTCCCTAGAAAGTCAATAAATTGCAATGTGTCAGCAAAAAGCCATGATTTGAGAAAACCTCCAATGGAGGAATTATGCCTGTGAGAGAGTCACAGCCTGAAACAGCCAGGGGAGAACTTCCAGCTCTCCTGTATAAAAAGAGGAAAATGCCACCCCCACAGCTAGAGTCCTTGTGCTTGTTTTGATAAATACATCAAAACTATCAGTGTTTGGGCCATTAAGGGAAACCCACTTCCCCTTTATGCATCAGTTCTTTCTTTTTCAGCCTCTTGCTGTTTTAGTTAAGTATTTAATACCACTGAGTAAGGTTTGGTTTTAAATGCCTAAAAATGGGGATTAAATATTCCTACTTACACTGGTTTTTTAGCTCAGGACTAGCAAGTGTTGTCTCATCTGTTATACCTCGCCCTGAGTTCCTGCCAGTCCTCCACTCCTGTTGTTTAAAGACATAAAGATAATTAGGAAGATGATCCTAAGGCCTCAGGGGACTTGCAAAGTCATGTATTCCAACCTGTTAGGATAGAGAGATCATCATTTACAGGCTGACATATTTAACAGAGTGGGTTTGTTTTCTCTTATTCTTCAATGGTCAAAGCCATGAGCGAGTGCATTCAATAGTAAAACACAAAATCTGAATCCGTGGGACTTTTTGGGACAGGTTGCACCACAGGATCAGGGGAGGTGAGATTAATGACAAGTGAGGATGCTTAAGTTGGGAACCCATCAAGGCATCAAGAAGGTGTGGTAGGGAAAGACAGCTGTCATGGCCATGTCTGAGTGTTCATAGCATTTGTGGAGCTTGCTTCTGCTCCCAGAGCAGAATTTATTAGCCTCGGGGGTATGCTGAGGACCCAAGGGAAACGTGGGGAAGGGCAGTGTCATGTGTGCACTCCTGGAGGGATTTGTTGTTAGAGTGAGGGATATCTGTGTTGTGGCCAGGATATTAAATCTCGAGGTAATTGACAAAGCCATTTTAGTGCATTTTTAAAAGCATGTTAATGACACTCTGAGGTTTGGCTGGTTGCTGTTATTACAGAAGAGTAAAAAAAAAAAACCCTAAATAAATCTACTATGGCAATTATTAGGTGATGAGACTCAGATGGTCTGATGTAAGAGTGTGTAGTGATGGAAACTGCAACCTGAGCTGGAGTAGCAGGCCAAAATCAGCAGGGAAATGATCATCAGTGGATGCTGTATCACAGACAACCTAATTATCTCCAAGGTGGGGGCTTTATTACATTACTAAGAGGGACTGTTTTCTGAACAAGCACCCAAACTGCCAATAAAGCAGGAGGTAATGGATCTAGCTAATATTGATTCTAGTTCAGAAGGGATTTGAATAGATGTATGTCACTCAGCATCAGCAAACATGTCTCTAGTACTTCACCTGGCAGATGGAAGAAAAAGCATTTATTTATGTTTTTAGGTATGCTCAAGCAACCTCAAGAAGCCACTTTAAAAATCACGCTGCAGACACATAGTAGGAATGTCAGGGAGATGGCATATTTCTTAGTTGCACAAGAACTAACCTGTCTGTGGGGTTTCCCATGTGATGCCTCAGAAACTTTCTTCAGGATACATGAAATTTGATTTTTCTTCATTTAATCAAATAGAACTTTTGTGTTGTTTTCCTTTTTGTTTATCCAACTGCATTTTCCCCCTTGACGTACTGCAAGAATTTGCTTTGTGTTTACAAGGAACAAAGAGTCCAATGGAAACAAGAAGTAATGTTTGGAGAAGAGAGAAAATCAAATGATTGTGATCAAAGATGTTCTTTGGCTCAAAGTGAACACTAGTGACGAGTGCTTGGTGTTTCACAGCAAGCACATGCGGAGCACCACATTAATGGAAAAATCCTTTGCTCTGAGGTGTGTGTCACAGATTGGCCAGACACTGGAAGCAGTGCTAACAGTGAGGCTCTTTTAACAAAAAAAATGTAGTGTATTTGCAGAATTATTCATGTTTCTAGATGTGTTTTGGGGTTAAATTTTTTTGTTCTTTTGGATGTGGCTGCACTGGGATTTATCCAAGCTGTTTCTCTTTGCAATTTCAGCTTCTTTGATTTGATTTGGTTAAAATAAATGGAGAAAGCTCAGATAGTCTGATTTTCAAAGGGATTACAACTTCTATAAATTTACTTTTCAATTTAATTCCCAGTATATAGCTTATCCAATTTTGAACACCTTGTTTTACCCCTGAGGAAGGTCCAGTAAAGATCCGGTACAATGATCAAATATTTGGAAGATCTTAGCTCAGAGCAGAAGCTGAAAGCTGCTGTAGCCTTTGTGAAATCCAGTCTTAGCATCAAGTGGTCTATGCTTTGCAAGGGGTACAGAACAGCAGGTGACAGCAAGCAGCACTGTACACTCCCTGCAATTAGGCATCACGGGCCTTTTGAAGGCATCTACCCTACTGTGTGATAGTGGCCCCTGAGGGCAAAATTACTACATATCCAGAGATGAGTATTTGTGGTGATAGTGCTAAAGGGAAGGCCTGTAGTTGGGCGCAATGCTTTAGGGTGTGCTTAGGGACCTACAGCAAGGACAAACCCTGGCACTCGATGCCTGGCCCCAGGCAATGGGACATGGCCAACACCAGGCAAGAAGTGAGGGAGCCTCCAAGGGCACTGCTCCCAGGAGGAGATGCAGTCCTGATCCCACCTTCAGATCCAACAAGGCATCCTGCTAGACCACATCCCCAGTGCTTCTAGCAGGCATCGCCCTACTGTGATCATCAGAGCAAATCTCCCAGCAAGTGGGCTGTGGGAACCGTTTCATGTCAGGTCACACCAACCTGCTTCATGCCACCCATAAAATTACGGCTTGTTTCTTCTCCATGACTATTAACTGGTCATTTTGATGAGATGACCAGCACTGCAGAGTCCCGTGCTTCCCTGCAGAGTAAAGACTTACAGGGGTTGCAGCTTGGAATTATCTGTCCATAAGAAAGGAAGATACATTTCAGCTCTAAAACATTTCCACTTTTAACCTGTTGCAATTTCACAGGGGCACTTTTCTGCTGCGGTTAGACTGCTTTTTTTTCTTCCCCTTCTGCCTGAAGCTTTGGAAGAGCAATAGAAACAGCAAGGAAATTTGTCCATTAGGAGAAAGAGAAACAGACAAGATGCTATCAATGCACAAAGTAAACAAACAGACAAAAAAGAGAAACTGATCTTTGTTCTTTTCACTTTTTCACTTGCAACTACAACAGGGAGCTGGCTTTTCAGAAAAGTGTGCATCTTTTAAGTCAATTGTATCCCCTTTGGATCTCAAGGTCATACTACTTAATTTTTTTTTTTCCCTTTCACATGATATGTCCTGTATATTCAGCTCATAGGCAGGAATATTCTATGAGATCATACTGACAATGAAAGCACATTTGCATTGTGTCTGTACTGATATTACGAAAAAGACTAGTGAGCAGGAAGGAAAAGCAGACAGTAAAGCTACTTCGATGCAACAAGAAAGCACCTTTGGCAACTGCATCCTAGTAACTGTTGCTATAGAAACTTTAGCTACCTTTATCCTCACTATGACCTTGCTTTTTCTTAACAAGGTACATTAAAATAATGTACATCGTGGGGCAAGGTTCTATATGGTTTCGTAAATTTTGCTGTCACTGAGCTTATTGCATACAACGGATGAAGGAATGACCATGTGGTGTAGTGCTCCTCAAAGTTTTTGAGTGAGTCCTAACTCTTTCTGAAAAAGTGGCATCAGAAAAAGACTTTGTTTCCTTTTGTGTTGTGGCATTTTACTACGGTAATTAATACCAATACATTGAGTTGCATCAGATGCCTGTGTTTGGAGTCACCAAGAGTACTTTTTATGGTAGGTTCTCCACGCCACCATACTGTCAGTGTACTCATTATAGCACGTACAGCAATGCAGCACTTTGATCTCTCTGACCTATAGTAACATTCCTTTGCCTTTATGCATCCTCCACGTGGTGATTTAAAGTCCTTTGCAAAGGCTTATCACACTTCTCAAGGTTAGAGAAGAAACATGCTCTGTACTGAGGAGCAGTGCTGCTATCAGATGCTTCCACCAGTGCTGCATCTCTTACCCAGCCCTTAGCAGGTGGAAAGCCTGCAACAGTGTGCATGCCTGCCAGAAGAATATGTCAAACAGCACGCTTTCCCACAGCACTTAGTCCCCTGACTACAAGCAAATGTGCCCAGTAACACAACCCCAGCTGCGCTGGAAATTGGGGAACTACACCAGAGAATAATGTACCCAGGAGATTCTTCTATTCTGCTGCTGGCAATTAGGACTGCTGCAGCTCTGAGTTGCCTGAACTTAAATATGTATTATTATTATTATTATTATTATTATTATTATTATTTTATTACTTGTTTTCTTAATATAATAAGGCCCCAGATGCAGGCCACGTTGTGTTGGATACTGGACAAGTAGGGTGAGAATAGCTCCCTTGGCTTGGAGGGTTTGCATTTCAGAGGTGCAGTCCCTGGGTGGGTGGGGTGAAGACGGTGCTCAGGTGTCTTAGTTGCACATATATACTCCTGGGGAGCAATAGCCAACTTTGTCAGGCAGGTCATGGTCTGGCAGCATGTGTTTAACTTGCTGCATGAATGGGTCCATCACAGGGAATGAGGTACTGGGGAGCTTTGTCATGCGCCTAGTGGGACTGGTGCGTTCATAACACTCACCAAATTCAGTCTGATGGGGCATAGCTGGCTGACAGGTGGGAAAGGCTGGAAAGGCTGGTGGAGTGAGGAAGGGGATACAGTTCCCAAAAGTGACTTCTTCAATTGTTGCCAAAGCAAGGGTATTTTGGAAAGAGTGAAGTGTTTTGTTTAAACTACCAGAGCTAATAACGTAATTATGCCCCAGATTAGTAAGCAATATGAATGAATTTATTACAAACCTTCAGGCTGTACAGCATACCTTAAATGAATTTAACTATATTTTGATGTAAATCACATAAACTTTTCCATCTACTCTGTGTTGGTACAGTGACAGGACAATGAGGACGGTTTGCTCACGGTGAGAAAGCCTCTCACTTGAGTATGAGGAAAAACAGAAAGCAAGTATGTCACCTGAAAGATGCTGCAGGGGCCATTGGCATAACATTAGGTATTATACAGGCTTAGGGGCAACAATAACAGTCCCCACTCCTAGGGATCATTTGTGTATTTGGAAGATCATGTCTCTGGTTAAACAGCAGCAGTAGGGATTAAATCCAAATCCACTCAGTTCTTAAGGATGGGTAATATTACCTCTTAGTCAAAGCTGTAATAAGCTCATCAGCCACATGAGAGAAGCAGACTTACTAGGGGCTACAGTCTTCATTAAGCAGTAATCTACCATTATGTTTATGATAAATTATTGCCCTACATTTTGTTTGATGGGTTAGACAGAAGATCCGGTGTCTGGCCACTGGATTGAATGAGAAGAAATGAGAGTTTGCTTACCTTGCTGAAGCACGAGGTCTAAACCAGCCACACTGCAGCAGAGTTCTTCCTCTCGCTGCTTGCGTGTGTGCATGGAGGGGTCTGATGTCTCAGGCTGAAACCAGTGGGTTTTTATCTGCCTGAGCAAGTAGCCTGTGGGGGAGGCGGAAACTTTTTTCCTGGATACAAGTAAGTGGCATGCACAGGTCAGTGGGTGCTCTGAGCCTGTGAGCAAGCCTGCTCATGGGCACCTCCTTTCTTTTTCTCCACCAGTTTCAGCTCCTGGTCGATGTTGCTCTTTATTCCAAGCTTTTCTTCTTCCTCTTTTTATTTTTTTCCCTTTTTTTTCCCTTGGTTGAATTTGCTTACAATTCCTTCCTTTCAGACCATTGGCACCACTTGCTTTAAAAAATGTCCTTCAAATTCTCTCTGACCCCTTAGATGCTTGGAATGAGAGCTGCTGGAGCCTCCTAGTCAGACCTATCCAAAGTGAAGGGTGCCTCTGCGAGTCAGATGTTGGCTCTTAGCTGGTAATTAATGGGGAATTGTAAGTCAGACCCTCTTACTGTGATTAGTCTTTGATATATCAAAACAAGAAAGAGCAGGGGAAGGAGAGTGACCTGTGACACTCAGGCAGACCAAGCACCTGCTGATGGTAATACCTGGCTTTGGCTGGGGTGCTGCTGCCTTTTGGCCTCTTTCTCCTGCATGCTCAGTCATCCTTACAACATCCGGTTTTCAAAATATTACCCTGTTTCAGAATGGGTAGTTTCATCTTGTCAGGTAGGACCAAATGAGTCTCAGAATCTTTGTCTGTTCTGCCACAACCACTGATCAGTATGCACTCCTTGTTTGGCTTCTGTTCTCCTCCCTCAAAGCCAAGGGAAGTGAGAACACATGAAAAGTGCAGAGAAAAACACTCAGGCCTGTGACCTAAAGGAGTTCTAAGCCTCTCTTTTGTGGCCTGAGGACTTTAACATGAAGAGGCAAGTTGAGGAAGACTCTACCATACACATCAATAAGCCTTGGAGGCCTTCCTTCCAGCTCTTACTGTCAGGTTTTGACACCCCACTGGGCTCACCAAAAGTTTCCATTCCTCTGGAATTAGCCGTATGTCAAAGATGTCAGTGATAAACATTTCAGCTTGTTTTCTGCATTCTTGGGTTTAAGCTGTGACCTAAGCAGGAACACTAAGGGACCCTTACCGCAATATGTTTTTGTTTTTCTAATTTTTGGTGTGACTGTGGTATGCACTTTATCTCCCTTTATTGCTTCTTTCCTGAGCAATTTGGTGTAGCAAGCCGTAGTGTGCCTTTGCAAACTAAACCAAATGAAAATGCAGCCTTCACCTTACAGATGTCGTAGCTGACATTAGCAGCTGCTTGATGCTAACTCCTGGTAACGCATGGACAACCCTCCCTGTATTTTCAGGGTCTGAATGTTACAATCCAGCACATGGGTGTTTTACAAATCTTCTTTTATTGCACAACCCTATTGGCCACTACAGTCTGGATCAGCAGGTCACTTGGCTTGCCTAGATTAAACTCTTGAGACAGAGCGTTTTGTAATTACGCCCCTCAACTACAACTCTCTGGCTTTCCCAATCTGTGTTATTTAAAACAAAGCTGTTTCTTATGTTCTTTAATTTCCTGTACCAATGCCAGCTTACAATGGTGATTACAGACTGATGGATAGGTAGGTAGACTGATGCTTTTAACTTTTCTGAATCAATGACACTAATTTTATTGTGATCAATTGAATAGCATCCTGTGAGGCTCCTGTGGAGGATGTTATATTTATGTAGCTTGTTGTTGCCCATCCCTGTGCATCAGAGGAGAGTGCAATCCTGTGAAATGCTTCCCCGAGGTAAAAGAAGCTAAAGAGTTTGCTAAAAAATCTGAAGGGGAAGGCTTAATATTATACATCAAAGATGCTTCAGCCAAATTTTGAGACTCCTTAAAAAAATCCTCAGAGGAAATGGTGTCAGTTGCAGAATAATATTCTCATGTAAGACTCTTACACCTAGATTTCTGTAGAGTGTTTTTCTGGGAAGCAGCTTTTTGTTTTCCTCTCAGTGTTTTTAACGCATTCCCATATCCCATGGGTTATCACTTTTGTTGGCTACGAAAGAGGGTGAGCAACAATAAGGAGTTGAAATGTAGGATATTTTGTCTCAAGTGTCTAGTCTCTATAAGAAGGATGTGAGCTAACATTAATAGCATTTTTGAGCTGGACTTCATGCTTTTCATGCTGAAGACACCTTCTTTGAATGCTCTTACACCTGAATATAATATTAGAGAACTGTGTACACTCACTGCAGAGTAAGACAGATCTTTTCACACCAGCAATCTACTGCTGAGTGGAAAAGGTTTTAGAGACACAGAGAATGAAACATGAAAAAATACTAATTGTATTATAAACAGAAAATATTTGTCTGAGGTACCATTGCTCACTTTCACAGTCAGAGGAGTTGCATCTCCATGACCTACGGCCTTCTAAGCAGTTGTGGTAAAGTGCTTCGAGCAGTTGCTCTAATTTTCTTCTGCATCAAAACAGAGTTTCCCCAGGAAGCAACATTGGCAGTGAACCTAAGAGTGACTTTGTAGCCTCTAATCTCGTGGTGCGGAGAGGTTCCTATGAAAATACATCGAAGTGCAATGCTCCTAATATATCCTTTCTTTCAGACTCTTTTGTTCAAAGTGGTGAAGAGATTAACAGGAGTGTCTCTCTCTCTCTCATATTGAAATTAATGGCAAAATTTCCATTTTGCCTAAGATTTTAGGCAACTTATTCTGGATGAAACCTAATTTCCAATCGACTGCCCTACATAGGCTTAAGTTCACCATTCATGTAATCGCCCTCAAGTTTCTCACAGCTGTATTCAGATGTTTTAGTCATTAGTAATGTTAAAATATGAGCAATGAGACCAGCTCAATGGAGCCACTTGGGACTGGTCTTTTGTGGAAGACTAAGGAAAGGCTGTCCACCTCTGGGCATGATCACTTAGTTTCCAGCCAAGCACCGTATGTAAGCATAGTCATTTTCTCATGGCAAAGGGAATAAGCCTTACGAAGATTTTCATGTGCTGTCTGGACACAATGTCTTAGCGCAAGCAAGTGGAAAGGGTTTCCTTCTCCGAAACCCAGCGGATCCATTTCTCAGAGCTCTTGAACAGTGTCAGCAGCACGTCACAGGCACTGAAGTCTGTCTGCAGCAGCAGATCAGAGGCAGAAATCTCATGTCTCTGTGTCAGAGAGTGACAGCAGATGCTGCCTTTGGGAGAGAGGAGATTTAGTGAAAAGGCTGCTACAAAAAAGGACATGGATATACAAGAGAGATTCAGTGTAAATCTGCATATTTTAGGGGAAAAAACCTTGAGATTTCTGCATTTTGTTCTCTTCTAACTCAGAATGTTACTGTAATTTTTATTCAAATGTGGCTTTTACCAGGAAACAATAGGTAGTCAAAGTAGGAAAGATCTAGAAGGAGGCAGGGAGGGAAAAAAATTACAAATGTCTATTTCTCTTTCTTTGTGAGATATAGTTACTATTGTCTAAATTCTCAACTGATATAAACTAACTTGGCTCTACCTAAGGTGACAGAATCACTTATATTCTCACTTGTGTGTTACATTTAATTCATTAAACATCAACTGTTCCTTTTCATTTTTATTGCTTTTTCTGAAGACTACTGCAAACAAGGATATGCACACATATTGCAATGCTTCAGCACTCCTTTTTTCAGCGTTCAAACCAGACATAAAAATTTGTGCTTGACTAATGATATTAAATTAAGCTTCTTAAAGTGTTGTTGAATGTCTAATGTTGGTGGCTGACACCACAGATTCGTATAACTTCAAAACCTATAGCAATGTGTTCTCATCTCGACATGCAATACAAGGTTGTTATCCTGTGCTGTAGAGATTTGATTTATATCAGTGTAAAATTGATATTTAAAAAAAAAATCATTGATTTTCACACTGAGACACACTCTGCTTTCTCAGGAATCAATTTCTTTTTTGGGTGGCATTTTAAAAATTACTTTGCATTATTTCTATTACTGCTTTGCAGTTCAGTTTGTGGCAACATTCTGCTTTGGGAAAAACCAGCAGTGATTAAAACACTCTATGGGTTTTTTCTGGGCGAAAAAAAATTAAAAGCTGTACACATTGGACACACTCTACATGACTGATGACGTGTCTAAAATGGCTGGATATTGCAATAATCATCCTATCTGAAGGCAGTTCAGAAAACCTTGATGCCTCCATCTGACAGGCAGAACATCAAGCTCACCATCTGCCAGGGCAGAGGGTGTTGCTCTGTTATCAAAACACTGCCTGGAAGTTGGTCTCTCTCAGCATCTCTGATCTCTGACAAAGTGCTTTCACAATCCTTCCTGTTCCAACCATCCCTAGTTGTGTCAGCTAGAATTTGCACCAAATCATACCAGGTTCATCTCTATCTATCTGAAGCATAAAGACAACAGAGACAGCTGACACTACTGCCAGTTTGCCTGAAGTCTGCTTCTCCAGATAGTTAGATGGTTCCCACCTAACAAATTCCCAAATAGCGTAGGGCTCCAGAATGCTGACAATGGCCTCGATCATATTCTCTTCCTTTACACAGAGCAGTAAGCCTTTGCGTATCGCTCTGTGTCTTCAGTTTCTAATGGGACATATCTTATGTTTGGAAAGCAGCTTGTGATATGCAAGAGGTGTGGGGTCTTTTGATTAATCATATTGCACCGTTCTGGGAGAGGGTGGCTCGTTGACCTGGGTTCTCTTCTACCTTGTGTTTCGCTTGGTGATGCAATTCAGTATTTACATACTTACACTGAGAGCATTCTTCTTCTATTCTGGCATATGGGGCTAGAAAATTATTTCTCAAGGGTCTCAAAGTTTAATGAGAGCCAGTGATACTCGTGCTATCTGCATGCCATTTAGTTTGTGAGTCTGCAAGACACACAAGGAAAACATTTTCCTGGCAGAAACAGAAAAAAATGTCATGTCCCCAGACTACGGTGGTGAGTGGAACAGAGGGTCGGGTTTCTTACATTAAAGGTTTAGTCCTTGCAAGGGGTGAGTGCAAGGTCAAGAATAGTAAGCAACTGGGAAGGTGCTCAGATGGCACACGCTGGTGTCATCCAGGCAGTGTCAGACTACATGACCAGAAAAGCAGGTTCACCATCACAGTGTTACCCACAACCATTACAGGAGACACCAGGTTTATGATTCTTAATTAGGAATAAGTGCCAAGAGACATCATATTTAAGCACCAAAGTCCTGCTTAGACACCTAATTCTGGTCTGTTCCAAATATCTGAAATGCTAGGTGCTCATTTGCCATTGCAGCTCGACCTATGGTTACCATTTTCCAGTTATTCTTTTAAAGGGAAAATAAGATTGCAAAGATCTTTGGTATTGTGAAGTTAGCATCCACCTGTTTCCTGTGTTCTTACCCAGTAAAGGAATTTACCATTGAGGATTTGTGCTCTTAACCAAGAACATTCAATATGTTCCCCTGGAAATCAGTTTCTCCATGCTGAAGCCATCTATGATGCATTTCATGTATTGTCTTTTATGTTTTGCAGCACGTGCCCTGAGGGATATATATGTCTGAAGGCCGGGGAAAATCCTGACCATGGTTACACAAGCTTTGATACTTTTGGCTGGGCCTTTCTCTCTTTGTTCCGTCTTATGACTCAAGATTGTTGGGAACGTCTTTATCAACAGGTATGAGATTATTACTGTTAATAAATAAATAAAACAAACACATCATCTTGTTACAGTTATATATCCAATAATTCAAGACAAGAAAGAATCGCTGGTTATTAGGTAAACTGTGCTCTGTGTGTTCTGGAGAAGATCCATCAATTTTTAGAATTAATTTCTTTTCTTTGGAGTGATGATACCAAAAGACATTATGCTGGGTGTTTGGTGAAAGGGGGAAAAATTGGTACTGAGAGAAAGACACTTTGAATGGGTAATTCACCTGAATCTAAATGAAGTTCACCACTTAAGAAAGATCACCATGTCACCATATAATGATTTGGGGGGGGAGGGCTGGTGTAACATGAACTAATCTTTTGAGTCCAGCTCAGAAAAAGGCTAGAGAAGCACCTATGTACTTGGCAGATCTGGTTTTGCAAGGCACAGTAATGAACACAAATTCAGAAAATGGCAAGACTACACGGTACATTTCAGTTCTCCCTGCTGCAAGCTTTTCATCATGGACACCTGACAGCCAGAGGCACGAATGGAGTCAGAGTCAACTTACAGTCATGTGTGCAAGGTGGTGTGCTAGTAAATGCTCATTTTAGCATGCGTTTCCTGAAATGTATGTGAACTCTGAAGAACTACATATGATAGTTTGGTACTGAATGATATACTCTGTCCATGAAGACACTGAAGATTTACTTCTATATCTCAAAATTGCCAAAACCAGAACATGCTCATAAGGAAATCAAGGGAGTTAGTGCTGACAGATACTACTCTGAAGGTACTGAGGTAGATATCTTTGAAGGTATTGAGGATTTCAGCTTCACATGCAGCCAGTTATACAATTTCATTTCAGGAAAATGTAAAACAATGAAATTGAAGATTCTTTAAACTATATTCACTTACTTGGCACAGAGCTGCACGTACTCTGGAAGACTGAAACTGTCATGGCAAATAAGGGTGAATGTCACTCCCTTTACTATTTCACCTTATAATAACACACAGTGGTTTCTATCACTAGCATCAAGTCATTGACCATGGGACATATCTGTAATGAAAGCTCAGCCTGTTAACCTAAACTCCAGTTATGCCTATAAATCTGGTGAAGAACCAGGCAATACAGTCAACAGTCTCAAGGTTTGTTTCTTCTTATACTGAGGCAGATGTCTAAATAACGTTCAGATCAGTTGTAACCTGAAAGTATCTTTTTCTCCCCACTGACTGTAAAGGACCTAGACTGTAGACATCTGAAGGGATACCACATGAATCCTGCTTGGAAAGTTTCTATGCACTGGACAAAAATAGATTGAGCTATGTGGGGGAAGCTTTCACTGCAACTGATTGTAAGATTATTTATTCTAAAAGAAAACCAGTGGAGATATTTCGTAAACAAGGAAAGCTTTCTTCTTTTAGAAATTAATTTTCCTGCAAGGCACATAATTTTTGACTAAGGTATAAAAATTTATTGGTGAGATTATTTCTTTGCATGTGATTGTCATTTGTCATCAAAGGGATTCTGTTTGGGCTGTTAAAAAAGGCTGAATTCAATTATATTGTAAATCTAATTATTTTTTTCTTTTAAAAAACATTGTAAACAAGTGTTAGTGATTTTACTTTTGTGCTTACAGACTCTCAGATCTGCTGGGAAGATCTACATGCTTTTTTTTATGCTGGTCATCTTTTTGGGCTCATTTTATCTGGTCAACCTGATTCTGGCTGTTGTGGCCATGGCATACGAAGAGCAGAATCAAGCCACTATTGCTGAAACAGAGGAGAAGGAAAGAAAGTTTCGGGAAGCCATGGAGATGCTAAAGAAAGAGCAGGAGGTCAGTAAACTATGTGATATGATTAGCCTTGGGTTACTTGAACAGATGGTACCTTGAGATTCATGTTATCTTTATTTTACTCTTATGTGATAACCAAAGTAAGAGTTTGCTTGAAAGCAGCTTAATGTTTATTGTCCTGGACAGAGTTATTACAATTCTTTCTAAAGGAAAAATGATGGCTCTTCCTGCTAGCATTGGGCCATTTAGGGTTTACATATCCAGAGTTGTCCTGGTTTAACCGGACCACATATGCCAGCAGAGGAATTTATATTGGTTGGCATATAAGACATTTTAATGATGGTATAACTACATCTGCATTTAAGCAAAAGCCACCTATTTTGGTAGCTCAGCCATAGCCCCAGCTGAACCTTCTTCCACCACCACTTTAGCTCATGTTCATTTCCTCACTGTCTCATTCAAACTGCCATGAATATCCAGCTGTCCAATAATGAAGTTAAAGATGTAGGATAACCTGATTGAAGCACATATGACTTCATTCGTGAACAAGTAAACAGGCAGATCTTGAGGTTAAGTTTTGCAAATTATGCAAAGGATATGGATTATATGTTATGTTGTAAGTTTAAACAAAACAGGGAGGCCAAATGGTGGATGCAGCCATATAGCCTTAATAACACTAGTTAATTTGCATGTGGTTTTTGTGGGGTAGAAAGTCTTTATTAATCAGCCGAAGAGAACATTTTAGGTGCTGTGAACAAGAAGACAATAAGAAAATTAGTCTGAAATAACATGTAGCACTGTGGTTCAGAGAAATAAATCCTCAATACACAATATAAACTAGTATACATAATTTTCTTTTGGGTACATATAGCTTCAGGGTCTAATCCAAAGCCCATTTAAATCCTTGGAAAGAAAATAGAAAATGCAATTCACCCTTGACAAAGTGCTAGTAGAGGCTTATACATAATTTAACTCCTTTTAAAGATCCTCTTTGATGGTTTAAGTAATAGGTAAATGCAATTTAGTCCATGTACAGGCACTTTGAACAGAGTTACTTTCTGCCATAACCTAAGGGAGCAAACAGCTCCAACTCATACCTATTTTATACAAATTTTCATGTGTTTTGACTCCAGCTGAGCTCTTCCTAATAAGAGTCAACTTTGGTAGGCCCACCTATAATTAAAGATATTTAAGAATTTCCTTTTGAAGGCTTTGATTTCAGTTAAGCCTGTATGTACACAAAAAAGGAACATTAAGCCCTGAAAGTCAGAATGCATTAAAATGAAGGTTGCTCGTGAAAACCTAAATTGTTCCCATTTATCTACATGCTTTATAACATAGCCTTGTCTTCAGCCAACCATGTGTCATTTTTCCTGTGCCCTATTCAGTACAAAGGGTGGACAGTGCATGACTCAAGAGCAGCTCTTCGCTTTCTCATCATTTGTTCTGTAGCTTTAGGCCAGCTCGAGCAGACTTCCCGACTCAGGCATTCAAAACCTGCTTCAAAGACAAAAATGACTAACATCCTCAGAGGTTTTTCAGTGCCTCTTGTCTCTGCTCAGACTCTGTGTGCTTCAAAAATACTCATTTCTATTTGTAATACTCTTGGAGAATTATCCTAATTTATCAAAAGGAAACTTAGAAGTATAGCGATTGCTGTCCATTATGTTCACTACTGAATATCAGTAATTCTGCAAATCAACCCCCAACATCTCAGATTAGACATCTGGAAGAAGAGGCTCAGGAAAGTGAATTGGGTGGATGTACCATGTAGCTTTCAGATGTTCTTCTCAGGTGTCTCACCGCAGTCAGAGCTACGCTATTTAATCTTGCTCTCCAAGCCTTCAGCAAGATCTTGGTTTTGACTTTCTCACTGTACCATTAAGTTCTTGCCTCAAGTCCTATCTCCTGCATAATCCCCATGTCAGTGCTCATGTGAGCTAAGCTTTTCTCCCATCCTTCAGCCACCACCTGTCCTTGCCAGACACGTCTGGTCCCACACGCCTTTCCTGCCCCTGGGAGTTACCAGTGGGTTATGGCTTGCAATGCCTGAGGGGCAGGACATGGTCCAGCCACAGGAACCCAACCAGAAAGGGTAAATAGGCAGGATGTGGGGACATCCTCCGTGCCCTGAGGAACAATTTAGTCCAAATCCTTTTTCAATAACTGAAAAAGGTACGCAGGGCAGAAGCATTTCAACCCAAGCCGTAGGTAAGAAAATGCTAGGAAAATGAAAATTAGCTTATTTTGCAGTAAGAATACAGCATGCTTAGTAGCACAGCCTACAATGTTTTCTAGATCAATAAAATATGATGGCAATCAGAAACTGAAACTCTTTAGACCAGCTTTTACATTGTGCAGTATAAAGAGAGCACAAATATAATTGATAGACCTGCTTGGAGACAATCAGTCAATTTACACAATTGGTCTAACACATTCCTAAACCTGAATTTAACACCAAAAGACTTGCTGAATCTTTATGAAGAGAAAGCACTTCAGCATAGCAATTAAATCAATTGACTCAAAAAACCCCCCAAAAACAGCCTAGACCAGTGTCTGGGCCCTCCTCCTCTCTACTCTAAGCAGCTTGCTCATGAAAGATATTTCCCACAGGAATTAAGTTTTGTTGTGCTCTCAGCTTGATAGAGCTACCGCTACTCCTTGAAATACATGATTGATTCTTTACACGACTGTTAAGTGCCTTCGCTTTCCTTGGACTGATGCCTGTGGGAGGAAGGGAGTATTTTGCTGTGGAGAGCTGATTGCCTGTTTGATTCTAGTGGCTTACTGACAATAGCACTGAGGATTCATCCATTTCTCCTGTTCTTGGGAACCTGGAGAGGCTTTTTTTTTTTTTTTCCCCTGTAATTCACTTGCTTTATGTATTTCGGCTGGGGGTTCTGCAAATGGACCTGTCTCGGGGCCACTGATGTCTCTACTGCTGAGACGCTGGCACCTCCAAAACGGACCTTGTGCTTTGTGTTCAGAGCCCCCTCGCTTCTCCCGCCCACACCAGGGATGGGGACCTGGTGTGCTGGCACAGGCTGCGGCTTCCTCCTTGCAGCTATCAATTCTTCCTCCTGGCTGCTCATTTGCTTCCTAGGCTGTGGCTTTGTGGGCTCAGGCTTTCGCGTTTGGCTTCTGCTGGGTTTCTAGCAGTTGGTCTGTTATCAGTCAGCTCCTGTAGAGATCCCACCAGATAGATAGCCAGCACAGCACAGAAGCACACAGTAAAGCAAAGTCCACCTTATCTCTGGTTATGCCCACGGTTTTCTTTTTGCATCTCTGATCATAGCTGCCTGCTCTGCTGCTTCGGATAAGTGTTTACAAAAATGTGCCAGCTGAATTGCCTGCTGTTCCTAGCATCCCTCTGTGATAGGGGAGGAAAAATCCTGGCAGCCAGCTTGGCTGCCCTCCTGTCCAGCCCTCCCAGTTCAAGGCCCTGAAGTCCAGGGGGGGGGTTATTCTGAGGTTCCCCAGCTTGAGATTTTTTTTTTGACTGGCACCAGAAGTGTTACTCCAGAGATGTATGCACAGTGTACACCTGCAGGTGTGTGTACACAGGCTGTTCCTCTCGTGAAATGTCAAAGGATCTTGCATACGAGCTCTATATAAATCACATTATTTTATGCAGCCATTCCTAATGCTCCATCATAGGATCTGGGTGGCAGACCTGCAAGTGTGCATTTGTACTAGGAACGTGTCTCGCTTGTTGTTTATTTTCCTACAGCTAAATATAGAGGTTAGAAACACGTTAAGACCGGTTCCAGCCATGTGAGATAGTTTTCTGATTAACAGCCACCTGAAATTTTTAATTTATCTCCTAAACAAACCTTTACATTTAAAATGAAAAATAATTGCTAAGCAGAGTAATTATTAGTTCTCACTGAGATCCTTAACTCAAATAATAAATTTTACACCTTCTACCATCTTCTGTTTTAGGCACTAGCTGCTAAAGGAATTGATTCAATGTCACTTAGTTCATTGGAAATGTCACCTTTATCTTCAAAAAATGCCAAGGAAAGAAGAAATAAGCGAAAGAAAAAGAAATCTTTGGGAGCAGAAGAGTATGGGGAAGACCAAAGGAATCCCAAGTGTGACTACACCGATAGTCAGAGGAGAATGGTAAGCCATGGTCTGAAACGTCACTTATTCCACACTGCACTTTGCTGGATAGGCCAGGCTCTGAATAGGCAATTAAAGCTGAAACATTCAGCTGTAAAGAAGAATCAAATACTTAATGTCATAACTGACCTGCAGACAGTCTGTGTTAGAACAGTGGAAGGAAATATGTTACCACCTTATTTTCAAAATGAATTAAAAATGCCCATTAAACATTCTTATGAGTCTATTTTGTTTCAATTTTTTTTGCTTTTTTTTCACTTCAAGATTACCCACAGTCTGTTTTATTTTCTGACTTTAATTTCATTCATCTGATTATATCTATCCTATCCCTACTAGAGAAAAAAGATTCTTAGAGGAAACCTGCAAAGCTTAAAAAGCAAAGGGAGGAGGAGAAAAGGAGGAAACTTGTCTCTGAGGGCTTTTTTAAATGCTATACAAAGAGGTTATTAACATTTTTATATTCCTTTGCTAGTTGCCTTCAAGTCAAAACTTTGTGGCACTTGTTTCTACTTTCTACTGCAGGGAAAAACAATAGAATGAGATTATTGTTAAATAGGTTTTTATGTAAATGTTACTGACATGCATGAATATGAATCTGCATATGCTGTATGTATCAAATAATCATAAATAGCTTCAGATAATTTGTCTTTGCTTAACTGAGGGCAAAGTTTAAATCAGTTTATTTTGTTTTTTTCTGAATAGCCGTGTAATGGGCTAAGTCTTTTTACATTTTGTTGTCAGTGAATTTAGGGATATTTGGCAGCCATAAAAAGCTCATAAAAAACAAGTAAGTGATGTAAGTAAATGTGACCAATTAATGACTCCCCAGCTCACAAAATTTGCACAGAGCTGGATTTCTGTAAATGACATATATTTTTTAATCTAATAGTTTTTGTTGTTGTCTCATTGGTCAAGTGGGTCGTGTTACAAATTACACCTTTGTTAAAGCTAGAATTGCTCTTTAGCTTCATTCTGGATGGGTTTCAAGACAGCACATACCAGAATGACTGTGGATTGGAGCTGTGCATTGCCAGTTTGTTTCTTAGATTAATATTTTTGTTTTCACTTTTCGCCCCTGGATGTCATATGCATGAGAAACATGGGAGACACATTTCAAAGCTTATAGTGAATCTTCTCTGCAAGGCTGTGTCTGGCATGGTTGGAGGGAGTAAGGCTGAGTCATCATTCAGATACAATCTGAGCAGCTGGAAGTATGTTGCCATCAGAAATCAGTCTCAATGACTGTGCCATGGAAACCCAGGCATGGATTTTTGACCAGTTAAAATTTGGTAGCAATCCAAATGGGCTGGTTTTAGTTAGAAGGGGCCTGGTTTTTGTACTCTTCCTTGTACCAGTATCACAAAATAGCATCATTACGTAACTCAGTGGTGTAAGCTACAGTGTGAAATGAAATCAGGCTTCATTTTGTTTATCTGTTTTGTGGATGCTGTGGAGATCTGACCTCTCTTCATATACACTTGGCTTATGAGAAAGCTCTGAAGAAGCTGAAAATTCTGTACAGGGCATAAAATCAAAAGAATATTCTGCCTAAATGCTCTTACTCGAATAATTTCCTCTTCAGATACAAGGGAAAGGGATAGACTTGAATTTCTTGTGCATTTTCTGAACATCCTTTTTACTCTGCCAGGGTTTAGGTGTGTTTAGTCCTTGGCTACGTCTTGCTGATGCTCTCTCAGAGTTGCACTCTCACTAGCTGATGTCAGAGTGGATCGTCAAGGCTGATATTTAAGTGTGAGGGAGACTGCTGTGTGCGGAGGTTACCTACCCCTTAAAGCAGCCGTGTGCATTGGGATAATGATTTTACAAACTAATAAACCATATCCCTCTTCTTGCTCTTGTTTTGTTTTTTTCCTTTATCACCTTCTTCCGTCGTATTCTGCTTCTTCTTCTTCCCTCTTCTTCTCATTTTCCTTGCAGTTCATTTCCTGCCCTATTTCTTTATCTCTTCTTCACCCACTGCAACGTTCCTTCCCTAGCTGTTATGAAGATGTGTGATAATGCAGTAAACTGGAGCTGGATCCCCTTCCCTGCTCCTGTCTTCCACTCCTTGTGCTGCCTTCCCAGGTCCTTTGGCACTTATCAGATGGGGGGGATTAGAAGCAAAGGAAGTATCACGCTACAAGGTGAATGCCACCTTGACCCTTCCTATATCAGTACCTCTTTAACTGTCAAGTATTAGACAAATACCTAATGGCTAGGAATGACTATTCAACCTCTTAACTTTGTGAAGGTTGAATACATGTAATTAAGTCTTTCTCTGAAGCACTTGATTTAAAATGGAACTTACTGCTCTCCCCAGACCTTCCTCGCTCCTGAAAACATGTTGCAAAATGTTGTTTCTCTTTCCCCTTTTTCCTTTCTGGGGGTTTCTAGACTCTCCTTGGCATTAGTTATGGTCCCAGTGCAAACTTGGTGAAGCGCAGAACCAGCCACGGAAGCATATTCAGTTTCCGACTCCGTGGCAGAGACACTGGCTCCGAAACAGATTTTGCCGATGATGAGATCAGCACTGCTGGGGAAAATGAAAGCCACCGGGGCTCTCTCTTAATTCCAAGATCTGGGAGGCGTCCGAGCGTGCAAAGTCAAGTGAGCCATAGTTCTCACCCTGCTACTCCCAACTACACCCAGACGGGCAAAAGGAACAGCTCAGTGGATTGCAATGGTGTGGTTTCCCTGATAGGAGGAGGCACCGGGGCACTCAACCCAGACCCTACTTCTCCTGCAGGGTTACTGCTCCCCCCAGTTATTATGGAAAAACCTGGGACAGGCGACCTGGTGAGTACTTTATAACTTTTGTATGTGATTCACGCTCTTGTTACCTTCTAAATGTTATTGGAGTTTGCTGTAATTTATTTACACAATACGCTGTCTACAGTGAGAAACCCAGACCCACCATCCTAGGCAGGGTGGGAAGACAACAGGCTAGCTACACAGCAACATGTGTCTAGTGCTGCATAAGAGAGGTTCATGGCTTCTGGTGAGACTTACTCCTCAAAGCTGGCTGGAGGCAAATACCTAAACCTTGGGTTTGATATGATTTTTGTTTTCTTGTAGGGACATCCTTTAAGTTAGTTTCTTTTGACATTTGAATATCTGACATTATCCGGTGGCTAGATAATGATGTTTTTAAAATTATTCGGTGTGAGTCTTACCATCTTGAGACTGCATTTTCTCCCACTGGTTGCTATCTGTTTGCATCTAACCTCTGGTCTTCTGCATAGTTATTTGTGGAGGGCTGTTCTTACAGTCCAAAGGTAGTTCCCAGAAGTGTTTAGCATCCAGTTCAAATAACACTGAGAAAAGATGAGCAGATGATCAACAGACTTCAAGCCTTTTGCAGATTGCCAGGATCTTTGCTGCAAAGCACTACTGCTGCAAAATATTTAATAAGGCTGTAAATAAAATCATCAGGACTGATACCATTAGGACCCAAGCACAAATTCACGTGGAAAACCGTGAGATGGTGTTTTGGAAATATCTGCTACACAGGCAGGGCAATTTGGACAGGTTGCCAGTTTGCTATGATGGGAGTTTATCTCTTTTAATGTAGATAATCTATGTTGGAGCTCATCACTCTCAACAGTCTTTAAAGGAATGGAGGTCTAGTCCCTACAATCAGTGTGGGCAGGACTTTTTTAATCTTAGAGATCAAAAATGTGTCAGAATAATCTCTCCCTGAAAGTGCATCTTTCTGTTCACTTTAACTACAAGGGGAGCCCTAGGTAAATAACTCAATATTGCACATGTCTTAAGTCAGGTGAGATGAAGCCCACTCAGAGTAACAAGGTGCCAAAAATGGGTTACATTGGTGGGGAAATAAGCAAATGTGATTCTAACATATATTAGGCAAGGTATTTGCTGAAGAGAAAGGCAAGTGAGATGGATCCCAGCCATGGTGTCAGATTATCAGTAAATTGAGAAGTAGCTTTTTTTTCTGTAAAGCCAGGCAGCTTCTTCCCTTTCAAGCTTTGGATTGAATTTTTTTCCTCACCTAAACAGGCATTCCCTGTAGTTCTGCAAATAGACTCTCACACTGTACCTGAGAGGAGGGGCCGTGCTGTGCATGGGAAGCTGGTTGGTGTGGGAATTATCTGTTTTGTTGACAGTTTTGAGGCTGTTGCTGCTTTTTCAGATGTTCACACCTTCGTTCATTTAGGACTTTAGTACTCCCATTTTAATCTCTTCAGACAGAGAAGACCAGCCCCGAGAGCAGTCTCTAGGCAGCTGAGCAACTGAAGCTCTATTTGTAGATAGTGGAGTTTTATTGGACTTAACTTGGTGCAAAAAAAGCAGTGCATTAAAGGAACTGTGCAAGAAAGTGTGTGCATCTGTTTAAAAGAAAAAATCTGAACCAAAGTAGAAAGGCCTCAGTAGACGAGCAGTGGATGTCACCCTTTTCTCTGCAAGGAAGCAGTTCTGCGGGCTGCTGAGGCTCTTCCAGCTGTCAGAAAAAGCTTAACAAAGCATGAGAGCACTCAACCTTTCACAGGAAATATTGATATTTTACAGGATTGGGCCCTGAGGTGACAGGGAGGCTTTGAGCTCTGCTGGCACTTCTTTTTGTTTGCCAGCTTCCTGCCTTTTAAAAAAATGGATGTTGAAAATTGAATGGCCCGGGTGGGTGAGCTCACTTGGCAGTTCTCTGGTCATCTAGGAAATAACACCCAGGCACTAGAGTAACAGATGCTCATTCAGTGATACAATGTGAAGGATGTTGTGTCTTCTGCAAAACAGGTTTGGTATCTAATCTATCCAGAAAATATGAGCTGGAGTTAAAAGCTAATTGGCAAGAAGCCCATTGCTGTACAGATGTATTCGCTACAGGAACCATAAGCACTGGGCACAAGCGTGCAGCCTCAGCTGTGGAGTGCAGGCAAAAGGAAATAGCAAATCCAACACCTCAGTGTGCTCAGAGATAAATCAGTGTGCTTCTGGACTTTGTGTTTGATTACTTTTGCCTTTTTCTTGTTCAAATTTGAAGTTGAGTTTGTTCTTTGTTAGTAGTTCTGGCTTCTTTTTATAGTCTCTTGGTATGTTTGGGGGAGGCAACAGAAAGATGTTGCAGGATGAAGTTCAAGTTACCTCATTAACCCCACTGACCCTGCTGCTGTTACTTATTTTGTACAAGTGTAAGCCCATGGGGAAAAAGGACTCGTGCAATCTGTTGTATCTTCCCTGAACAAGAAACAAAGAAACAGTCCATGAGAAGGTATCGCCGTAATTTGTGCTAAGCCCTGACTTGCAGCTTCCTGAGGTGTAAGTGTGGCTTCACTCATGTAAACACAATGACTGAGTTGATGGAGCTGGCAAAACACATTTTACAGCATTAGGTTTTGAAGATGCATCTGTTTATGTCCCTCTGATGCTCAGTAGTATCAGATGAGCGTAACACAGACCTGGCTGCTACTGATGGGGGAGACCACTGAATTCTGGTTTGGGGAAAGCTTGGAAGAGCACTTCTGATTTAAAAGGCATAGTAAACATCAAACAAGATCTGACCGTCTCTGGTTTTGAGTTTTTAACCTTAAGCAGACCATGGTTTCAGCAGATGATTTCAAACTGGACCCTCCTATGGTTTCTCAGAGAAAGCACAAAAAGTCACTAGCCACTTTTGAGATTTGTAGCCTGATCAGTTTTAGCAACATTCAGCCTGAAGTTTTTACCCCAGGCAAAGTAGTTGGGACCACAATGAACAACTTTCATGCCTTTGCATCATCACAACTGCTACCCCCTGTCCCAGCGAAGGGCCGTTTGCCCATGGGAATGGCTGCGAGTGGCAGCTGAGCTGACATGAAGGTATCTGTGCAGCTTGTGCCCTCTCCCATGAAAGAGGTGGCTGCAGCAGACTATCCCACTCTTCAGGCTGCTGACTCAGATGAGCGGTCTTCTGACACTTGGCTGCAGAAGAGCATGTAAACTAAAAAAGCCAGTTTCATGTGCTCTTCAGTTGGCCCTAGCTGCTTGGCACAGCTGGATGTGAGTGTGTTTCCATGAGAAACCAAGTGTGCTTGCACTTTCCATTTTCCCCTAATCCCTAGATACAGCTAGTGAAACAGGAGAGATTTCAGATAATCTCAATAGATGATGTTTAGGCCCATCAGTCTTGTCAGCTGGGGTAGCCTGACTGGTCAGCAGGCTTGCTGGCCATGGATGGCATGGTCCATGCAGAATGGCACCTGTCCATGCAGTCTTCTGTATCAAAGCGGTTCTGCCAAATCGCCAGGGGCTTCACTGCACAGCCTGAGAAAGAGGAGGGACATCCTATCCTCTGCAGGGAACCTATGCATCTCTGCACACTTTGCTACACCCACTGATGTTCCCACACCACCTAAGAGCACCCACAAGGAGTGGTGGCAGTGGTGTTGTGGAGCTGCCCTTGGCAGCACAGAGGGTTACACTGCAGCGTTCAGGCTACAAATCCTGCTGAGGTCATTGTAGTGCAGTATGAAAGTATGATCTGCAAACACCCTCCACGAATGTGGCTCTGGGTCAGGCAGTCTTCACCTGGATGTGAAGAGCAACAGGCATTCAAGTCCAAGGCGTGCAGGGACCTTGTCCCAAGAAACCCATGCTAAGTCCTAATCACCCTCCTGGAAATGTCCAGTGTATCCTGCTGAGGACTCAATCAGGGCTGGTCCTGCTCTCCTACCAGTTTGAGTATATGAAACTGAGAGGTTGGAAAAATGATACTTTTTATTCTCCTGCTGATTGCTGGGCTGGGAGTTTGAGCTTTCACCTTTTTTAGAGAAAGTTATGTAAGTAACTTCAGGAGACACTACAACCTAAAATTTCTGCGCATTCCTGTAGTATTTATTTGTAGCTATGTATTACTCTGTTGTGTCTTGGTGTTTCTTAGTTAAGAGGTTAGAATAACATCTCTCTTCACAAGGTATTGATCTGTTTGAACAGAATTGGATTAAGTTAATGAGCAGTTATCTGGAGCTCAGTTTATCCATGGGATCTGATGAGGATGAGTAAGATGTCACCTGTGGTTGTCAAGAATATCTTGAGGGTTACAAAATACATGACAGCATCCCCTCTTGCCTCCTAAAGCCAACTGGAGCCCTTTCTGTAATTCTGCAGGGAAATCACAAGGTTTTTGGGTTAGCCTGACTTTCCCATTATTTTGGAGATTAGAAGTGGCAGAGTAATGGATGCAGGACTGAGGAGGTGGTTGTCTGCATGTGGGCAGCTGGCTGTTAGCTGGTGGTCTCCACTGCTTTGCTCTCCCTGGGGCACTGGCTCACCAGAGCTCCTCATCAGCCCAGGAACAGAGCAGGGCCGCCCATGACATGGCTTTAGGATGGGCAACGAGGGCAAGGTTTGAGCTACCTGGGGTCTCCCTCTTGCACATACAACCTTTCCTCAATTTCCTCTTGGTCACACGTATGTTTTTTTCTTTTAGGAAACTAGAAATGCTGAGTATTGCTAGCTTGACAGGAGTGAAAACTTGTGGGGAGTGAGCCCTTTAGAAAGGCCAGGCTGCTTATCAAGGTGCCAAACTAAGGATTTAGAAACTTATCTTTAGATAAACTTTTTTTTGTCTTTTTTATATATAAAAGAATAAAAGCCTTGGCTTTTGTTGCCGCTAAGCATGAAAACGTTTTGCTGACCACATTGGTTTGAGGTTTTCTTGTTGACCCTAAGACTGCCCCACGGTAAAGTTTCTTTTTTTTCCCTCCTTGCTTTGCCACAGGACTGGCAAAAAGGGAAAGGGTTAGCAATTTCCATGTTCAGCAAAAAGGTCAACAAAATAAGTCATCCAAATATCGCCCCAAATAAGTTATATGGACAAAAACTTGCTAGTCCTCCGCCACTGTCGCACAGGGAGTTGTCACCATGTCTCTACTTTCTGCTCATTTCAAACTTTGCTTTAGCACATCCTAAGCGTAGATCATTCAGATTTGACACAAATATTGCAAGCTGCTCCAGTTTACAGTGCATCTCATTAAATAATCAAGCATCCACAAAATTATATGGCTTCTTTTTAATGCTGTGTGCTATTATGGTCACCTTCGATCTCATTAAATATTTGTGCTAGTGCCTTACTGGATCCATTGTTCATGGTGTGGCCTGTCCACCCCTTTTTATGCTTGAAAAGACTTTTACTGTACAAGGAAAATTAAACCTGTCCCAGTTCCCAAATGTGGTCTTTGAAATGCTGCCATGTATAAGCCCATCTTCACATAACAGTTCTGACATAACTCAGAACTGTAGGCACTCAGAAGAAGATAATTCTGTAGTGTTATGCATCCTCATTTACATGTAAATTGCTGAATAGTATATTTGTCCCTATAGAATTTAGCTAATCCAACTGAGAAACATTTCCAGTCAATCAAGGAGCAACACAAATAATCTCCTCTTGCTGGAGGTGCCTGTGTTTAACTCCATTGTGATTTCTCATCTGGATCCTAAGGAGACTCCTTGCATAACTGTAGGGACTGTTGTAATTTTTGCTGAATGTCTATAGAAATATAAGAGCAATGAACAACTGTGCCTGTGTATATTCTCTCTGTAACAATAATACCCTTCATGCTGCCTTGTTTGTCCGGTTCCTGGAACTGCTCTCTATCTCAGAGTGTGAAACCTGCCACTTCCTTGCGTGACTATTAGCTATCTCCGTTCTAAAATAAATAATACCCACCCCCCCCACATATCTATTCTTTACAAAGAACAAAAGCTCATAAACTTCCCTAAGTAACTTAAATAATTTTAAGCAATTCACCTGGATGGAAACTTTCTTTCCTGGGAAAATACTTCATAGTAAATGGCAAGCTGACTATGTGATAGATTTACTGCTCTTGGGAGATAGGGAAAGAGAACGCATCATACTGCAAGAGCACAGGAGTATTCCTTACAGCCTGGCATTGCCTGCCAGACACTGTGTCCTGGCTCTGGGGATGAACCTCCGCTGTGCGCCCACTGCTGAGCAGCTGGCAGGGAGCAGCGGGCTTCGGGCTCTGCCCTCCAGTGGGGGCATATGCAGCTGGGTGAGTGGGCAGCTATCTACATGCAGTAACATTTGCCTTGAATGCCGGCCAGCAGCAAATTGCACCACCTTACCTCTCCAGAGAAGAAGGAAGGAAGGAGCCGTGCACATGTCCCCTTCAGAAATACCCCTTTGCACACAGAGGATGGCACACTGCAAACAGTCCCCTTGACTCCAGCACGACTCCTGAAGTCTTGGGGACTGCTTCTTATGATACAGGTGGCAGGACTGAGGATGCTGGGCCAGAGAGAAAAATAGGGTGACTTAAAAAACTTGTTGGGTTGGGAATATCACTTCAAACCCAGGGAAAAATTCACTTCCCTGCTATTTTTTTTATGAAGGATATGGCAAACCTGTTTAACTTGGACTTTTCATTTACCCTGGTTTAGCTGAATCAAAAAATAGGAAGAATGACTCTCTGAATGTTTTTCCTTTGACTTTTTACCTCTGTAGTGAATTCTCTTTGCACCTGTGAGTAAAATGTGGCTTTCAGATAAAGGCCACCAACCGATAACTTCTGCAAAAGCACTTCTGCAAGCATGAATAGGAATATAGCACCTTCCCTGACAGTCAGAAAACTGGTATTTCTGGGGATGAGGTCGTCTAAAGACATGCTACTGGTATGCTCTAAGCTTTGGGTTGCATGGGATGAGGAGATGGTACAGTTTAAAAGGAGTTAGATGATCCAGAGGTATCTGAAATTTGAGGTTTTCTTATGGTTCATTTTACAGACAGAGGGACTTGGAAGAGCTGGGTTTTTATTTGGCTTTTTTTTTTCCTTTTTCTTTGCTGTTACTTTTTTAGTTTGTTCTACTTTGGAAATTTGTCTCCCTCATGTTTTTTATCTCCTTGTCTAGTTATTTCTTTCAGTTCCATGTATTTGTTATGTACTCCAAACTGGTGCGAATGATTATGCAGTTTTGTAGATGCTTCATTAATAAAACATTTGTTGTTTCTTATTTTTTTATTGGATGTTTTTGAGGTGAAGGGAATCAAGGGAACTAATGCATCTGAAATACCGTTTCTGGTTTCCCCAGCTCCTAAGCCAAGGATAGAATATTTTCTTATTATGTTGTGCACAAGTAGGAGTCTCTTTGAATAGGTTCTGATTATACCTCTCCTTTTGAGATGACTGCGTCAGTAACTCAATGGACAAGCCAATTGTTTTAACAGAAGAGAACATTTCAGAAAAACAAAAAGGGCATTTTGAAGCATTACTGCTTTCACGGCTTAGCTAATGTTTTAAGTGCTTTCTTTAAAAGTCCTTACTCTTCTCTGGTCTTGCAGTGATTGGTATTTTTAACTGCAGTACTTTGAATTGACCTGGGACCGGTATCCTGGCTATTATTTTCTTTGTCAAGTAGTGGCCAAGTGGCTTTGTCCTTTGCCACTATCTGACAAGGGGATGTCCCCTGCCCTGAAGAAGTCATACTCCAGAAAGACAGCTTGTAGAGCTTCAGCACTTTTTTTCCTGCTGTTCTTATGGAATTGCCTTTCTTGAAGGGCAGTTGCAGTAGAGAAATGGCAAAGAGGAGGGATCCTGAGTCTCTCTGGGTGCATGTCTGAGGCACAGCCGTAGAGCTGTGGAGCTGCTGCCCATGGCAGGTTTCAGCTGGCATCCTGGGTGCTGCCCCGGGTGGTTAGGGCCATTTCAGATCGAAGTGATGAGAAGATCCAGAAGACTGAATCCAATTCCTGTAGCTCATTTGACTATGGAGAAGCAAAAGCAGCTACTCTGATGCCTGTATAAACCAGGGGTTATTATCTTTGTAGGGATTTCTTCTCCTTTCATATTTCCTTGAGCTATATTGCAAGAGCCATCAGAACCCATCTATCTACAGGGCATCTCTCTTGCCTACATAGTGTCTCGGACCTCACAAGCTGTATGCTTGGAGGACCAGGACAGAGGCTGTTAAAACATTTATTTTGGGAGACTGAGTGTCTTGACCAGGAGGTCTGTAACAGAATGATGTACCTGGCTTTCCCAGATCCTTACACCTCAGCCACCACCTTTCCTTCTACCTGTGGGAGAGCTCGAGGAGTAAAGAAAGCAGGATTTGTCTCTGTATGAAGTGGGAAATAATAATAATAAAAGTCTTAACATCTTGCGCCCGTGAGCTGACAATATAAAGTATTAAATACAGTGTGTGTCTGCAGCTATACTGTGTTTCTGGCTGACTTCAGAAACCCAAGCCTTCAAAAAGCATAAAACTAATTTAAAATTAAACATTAAATAAAGACTGTTTGGGAGTTCTGTTTTTCCGGTATTTGATTTCTTTGGGGTTTTTTTAAGCTTTTCCTTGAGAAACATGAGAACCAGAGAGTTTGGGTTATTTTTCATTTTTCCTGAGAAAAAAGCAGCTGTGAATCTCCCCTAATTATGGAGCTTCAGAATCCATGACACCAAAGATCACCAGAATGACAATATGTTCCTGAGATTTGGCAGTGTTTCAGAACAAGAAAAAACGTGTTGAGGAGTCAGTTTGCCTGGTATGATACCAGAGGCCTGTAATGGAGCTGTTACCCACGCCCCTTTTCCTCTCCTAGCAGTATAATTAAACAGTTAACACATTTCAGAAATAATGGAATAATTAATGTAATTAAGCAGGGCTTTCTTCACAAGCAAAGAGCATGATAAAACAGCGCTGCTGTTTCTCCAGCATCAGAAGCGTCGAAGCATCCCTTTATTTTCACCTGAATCTTTCACCTGTTTACATGAAGGTAAAGGGCAAGGCAAAGTTTCCAAAATTGCTCAGAGTGCCATTTTCAAAAGCAGTACACCATCAATATGTGTCTAACTGGGAATCAGTGAGCTTTGGACTTTTCAGATGGGAAAAATAGTGCTTAGGCAATTTTGAAAATGCTACCCTATATCTGCCTTGGTTTTATACCACTGATCCAATGTGTTCATTTAAACAGACCTCTCCCTCAGATGAGGCAAGCAAGAAGCAGCTTTTAATGCCCCACCACGCATCGGTGGACCACTCGGACGAACCCTTTCAGAGGCAGAGGGCAGTGAGCGCCGTCAGCATCATCACCAGTGCCCTGGAAGGTGAGATACGTCTTTAGTTCCCTGACTCAAAGCCATATTCATGTTGATTGGCAGGAACAAAATGACACAAAAGACCCTAATATTAAACTCTTGCTGTTTTGCAAGAAGGCATTATAGACAGTTATTGCAACCCCTGTAACAGAGGCAATGCTCTAACAGAAGGCAATATAATCACTATCTTACCCATGGACTTGTAAAAATCCTGACAAAATGCTGGCCGTATAAAAATGGATCTGGTAAGATTTTGTGACCCCATGGCATTTGATTTACACAGGGCTAGCCAAGATCCAGGGTGGTGGAGCACCAGACTGTTTGGGTGACTGTACCTGCATTCGTATCTCATCTCTCTGGAGCTGATGCAAAGCCTGGCATGTGCAGTCACCAGTTAAATGCAGAACTTCCAAGCTGTGGGGGAGAAAATTCTCCTCCGTGCAGAGCAGCCAGTGGGACACAACAGCTTGGTGGGTGTTTGAATCCCACCATGTGATTTAAGGGTGCTCAAATCACCCATTTGTCCATGCAAATATTTCTCTGCAAATTTTTTCATTGCTTATTAGTCTTCTCATTAGGTGCAGGAGGATTTCCCTTCCCTGTCTTTCCATACACAGGAACTTTGCATTTCCCTTTCACAAATTTATTGATAGCAAGACAACTCATAGCAAGACATCACATTTCTAGCCTCTTTACATACAGCATGAAGGGGATTCTTACAGTTTCTCCTGTCCCCTACATTGTAAATTGAGACAAGATAGGAAGTAGCAACAAAGAGTATAGAAAAATGTCTGTCGAGAATGCAGTGTGGAGCAAGAGAAAGTTTGCATTCTCCTGCAGCCTTATTCTCTGTGTTACTGATGAATAGGAAGGCAAGGCAAGACAGACGGGCTTAGCTGGGAGATGCCTTACAGAAAGGCACTGGACCTAGCCCTTTGGAGACAGCCCAGCATGAAACTGAAAAGCCCTTCTTCTTCCTTAGCTTTTTACCATCCCCTGTGGTTATGTTCAGCAGTATTGTGGCCAGAAGAGATATATATACGTTTAAATAAATAAAGAGTTGTATTCTTAATCGGCAAATAATCACTTCAATGTATTCCAATGTTTAGTGTAGTCTGCAAGGGTTTTGTTTTCTGTGGGGTTTTTAGCAATTAGCTTTGTGATTGATTTGCTTCTTTGTAATGTGTTAAGAATGCCTAAAAGGCCTGAGCTGGACTTCTTCTTTATTTAATGGTACTTTCTATTACTTTTTTACCACAGAAATAGAGACCATTAAGTCTAGGGTAACTCAGAAGACATACATTTTTAGCTTCATATAGAAGAAAACTGTTTCAATCCTTATCAAGGTTTTTCTAACTCCCAGACTTAGATTAGTCATTGAAATTTAATTCTTGTTAACAAGGAGAATATCAGATCAGAATAAAATGTATTACAGGCTTTAACTATAATAATAGCTGTATGATTTGTGCCAAACTGTGTGAAACAGCCAGCCCAGAAATCCCTTCCCCTTCAGTTGCTTGGTTTCTGCTCTCAGCTTGGGTAGTCATCATCTGCCTGGTTTTCCCATGCATTGCAAAGCTTTGCACACAAGGAAGGACCTAGGGGTTTTTTATTATTTAAAAATAAGAGGAAAAATACCTCCAACACAAACTTTGTGCTTTTCTGATCATTTTTTTTTTAAATATAAAGTATCAGAAAAAAAGCAGACGAGTCTAATTTTACTTTTCCTTTTGCAGATATTTTTCAAAAACTATTAAATCTGTTGTGATTTCCAAAGATCACCTGTGGTGGAAAACATGTGGTTTCTTAATTGATTTAAACCATTTTGATGCCACATCACTGCCAAAAGAGGACAGTCACACCTTCCTCCTTCCCTTGCTGTGTTCCTGCAGTTTGATTTGACTATACAAACAATTGGTTTTCAGCTGGATCAACAAGCAGAACCAGCTCACCCAGAAGGTCCAGGAGCACAAAAGCTGGGAAAAGGACAGAGAAATAACATGTGGCTGAGGCTGAGAGGGATGACACTACACCTTTTAGCAGCAGCCTGGCCTTAAGGGGGCTTGTGTCGAGTGTGGAGCCTCAGGGAAAAGTCACTCATCTGATGTGTGTCCATCATGAAGATCCCCAAATGAATAATAGTGGAATAAGCAGGTTTGGTTAGAAGTGATTATAAGGAGTATGGATATAGATAGATGTGTTCTGGATTTACCTGGAAAATTAGATCCTTTAGGAAGTAACTGCCCTAAACTCTTTATTACTTTCAGAGGCGGATTTCCAAAAAAATGCAAAATTAGGATTTTACATTGAAATTGTTTGGAGTATGGATGCTTCTCACATCATTTGAGGCACTTACCTCTAAACCCTCTGTTTGGAGGCTGGAAAGACATAGTTATTTCTTGGGAGCAATTTGGTTTCCCAGTAATTTCAGAGCAGTGTAGATGTTTGTGCAAACCCTGTGCATGTAGGACATCATCTGATACTTTCAAAGCTTGCTAGAAGATACTTAATATTGCAGTTCTGTTGTCCAATGAAGGAAAATGCACAGCAAATGCATCCTGACTTGAGAGAGGAGGCTGTTTATAAACTGATTGAAATAACAGCCTTGGCTGAAGTTTTCCTGTTATCAGTGCAGGTTCTAATTATATAGACTAAAACCGTTATACAGCATTCCATGCCCATAAAGGAATCAGAAAAGGAAAGCATTAAGCAATTCCACTAATCATTATCATTCAGCCATTAACTGTCTTTTTTGGCTTTTCTTTTTCACCATTTAAAGCAAATTATACTTACGAAGCTATTTCAATTCTTTTATGCTCAAGAAAAATGAACATATAAAAGTTGTATTTTAGGTAATATTTTAAAAGCACCTTTTAAAAGCACTCTGGAGCTTTAGTAGCATTTTCAAACTGACTTATGCACTCCCCTGATTTTGTATGTGGGCCTTTCAGAAGGAATCAGATGTTTAATGCCTTTTGGATTGCACATCAAGAACAGAAACCCTACTGATAACCAGTGATACTCTGGCTCTCAAGTGCTTAAATCAACTCAATATTGGATTTAAGCTCTTTCATCTCTTAACCACTTCCAAAGGTATTACTTAAGATACTTCTAAAATGTGACCTGGGAATGAAAAAAAATATATTCCAATCTAATTTAAATGAAGATAGTGTATTCTTATCCATTTGAACTTGCCAAAATGGAAAAGAGAGTAAAAATCTGAGCCTATATATAAAAATCCGAGCCTATATATAATACCGGACTTTACATATTTAGTGTGATTCTCCTTTTTTTGCTTGTGACACTTTTAAAAGGTTATTACTTTCAGAATAGGTCACTGTCTGCTAAGTGCAGGTCAACTGGCAAAAACCCCAAAGTGTGTAATTTGCCAGCCTGTTAGGACAGAAATATTTTTATCCTAAAAAAAAGTTTGGGGTAATGCAGGGGCCTTCCTCTATGTTATGAGTCATTTTAAGTGTTCCCTTGTCATATAACTCAGCATGAATTGACTGTTACTTTACTGCTTGTGACTTAGAGCTTGAGGAATCACACCAGAAATGTCCTCCCTGCTGGAACCACTTTGCTGTTAAATTTCTCATTTGGGATTGCTGCCCTCTTTGGCTTTTAATCAAGAAATTTGTCAAGTTCGTGGTAATGGACCCATTTACTGACCTCACCATCACCCTTTGCATTGTGCTGAACACGCTCTTCATGGCCTTGGAGCATTACAAGATGACAAAGGAGTTTGACCACATGCTTTACATAGGCAATTTGGTAAGTGAATACGAACGTGAAGTGCTACCTGAAGAGTGTATTTCGTGCTTTTTAAAGTTTTCGCTGAGGCTTGGGAAGACCCTGTTTTGATATGCTGTCAGCATCACTTTGCCTACGACATATCAAGCAAGTCCACATAGTTACCTCTTTCTGGGGGTGAAGAGAAATGAATGAAGGACAAGGTCTAGTTTTATTGAACTAACATATTCTAATGTTATTAGTAACCATTAAAGCCATGTTTCTGGGCTGTTCCTGATAGGTATCTAGTTTGTATCTGTTTAAGGAAATGAGATAAGAGAAAGGTTAATGAGGCTTATTTGGGATTTCTGGTAAAGCAATGATAAGGCAGCATTGGTGACTTAATAGTGACTTTCAAATTAAAAAAAACTACAAGAAAAAACCTAAGGCAAGATCATGGAGGGAAATAGAGTGGTGTTTGAGCATAGGTAGATATGTATGCAGGAAGGCTCCTATAGTACATTTTCTGTATGTCCCTGTATGTCCTGCTCTGCCTCCTGGCCTTGTCCAGCAGTGTGTGCTGGGTCCCATGCAAACCCTGGGGATGAGGGGACATGGAGTGAAGCACGGCTGTTGCTTCAAGGGGAAGCGCTTAATGTGCAAGCTGGAGCAGCTGGGGAGAGAGCTGCAAAGTAAGCAGAGACCGCACTTCTCCAAGAAAAAGCAGAGTGACAGATCTACAGCCAAGCTGCAGGGACAGCAGAAAAGCCTTTCCAGAGGCTATGCAGTACAATTTGTTAACCCAGGGGGCCACTAAAATTCTGCAGTTACTACAAAACGGAAGCTTTTCCTTTAACCGTCTTTCTCTGAGTTTGTGGTTAAAAGTTACTGTGGTTTACTGCTTTAAAACTTAATGTTTAAAATCCTTTTAATTTTAGAAGAGTCTGTACTGGAAAAGGCACAGGCCATCTAGGTATGACATGGTGGAATTGCCCCTAAAATCTAGTGGTAGAAGCAAAGATATCCTATAGGACCATAAGTAAGTCTAGAGTCCCTGGAATGTGGATGCTGCTGAGTTTGCATTTGAGAAGCTCACAAGAGAGATGAAAAAAGCCCTTTATTTCTATAAAAACGAAGGCTGCAGTATCTCGAAGTGGGATTAACCTTGCCTAACTTTAGGTATTTACAGCGTAGGAGTCTCTCTCTGAGCCGGTTGCCTTTGTCTCCCTTTAAAGTCAATGGAGAGTAATGGACCATTTTAAGGCACTATTAATGTTATGTTTTAAAGACATTTACTTTTGGATAAGGTGAACTATGTCCTGGAGGCCAGTGACTGTAGTGACTATCAACTGTAGTGGGAGTATGCAGAGACACTACAGATGTGATGTCTGCCTTTAGTGAGAAGCATCCTACGCTGGCAGGTTTAGGTGGGTAGTAGCAATAATCAGACTTTTTGTATCAGTCCTAGCATATGTGGTACATCACGTACGGATTTTTTTTCTTTACCCTGGTCCTTGTTATTCTTAGCTCTGGGCTGCCTTGGGCAGGTTGAGGTTCATTTCCTAGGCTGTGGGACCGGTCTCCAGTTTTTCAGCCACTTTGTCCTGGCAAATCTCCCTCTGTTGTTGCACTAAGCAAAAATCTGTTTGGGTGTCTCTTGCTTCAAACCCATGCTCTTTCCCTCTGCAGAAAGCAGCAGATAAGGGTAGCTCAGAAAGTAACCTCACAGGACTGAATCCAGCTCCACTTTGCAGCCAGCCTTCCTTGTTGTTGCTCAACAATTTGTGTGGCCTTCTAAGATGGCTTAAAAAAACTCCTTTGGACCGAGTATCCACCAGAGCAGGTGGCAATACTGCCGTTTCCCCTGCTGGCACTTGGGATAGTAAATGTGTCTGCTCCTTACTCTGCTTTTGGCAGCTCAGCTTCTCCCGTTGCAGACCACAGGCAGTGAAACTTTAGCCCCTGGCATCCCTCCTGCCAACATGGCTTCTGCAAACCTGCTGGGGCTGAGTGGGGCTGCACCAGGTGACAACAAGGAAATCGAGGCAATGAGCAGAGGGAGGAATTGCAAAGCAAATTTTACAGAATTTTGCAAAAAATAAATAATTATCTCGCTGTGAGTTTCTCAGCACTGCCAAGAGCTATTTCTCCTCTTTGTGCTAAAGTGTAAAATAAGCAAAGTAGCCTGCTAATATTTTTTGTAGCAGGCTGATGACATGGAGCTCCCCTTCCCCTGAGATCCCAGGACGGGTCTGTGAGAGGCCAGACCGTCTGAGCTCCCCCTCGCCAGCTTTACTAAACCTCTGCCTAAACAGATTGATTGCGAGTAGGGCAGGTTAGAGGAAGGTAGCTCCATTTTGTGGAGGATTTTGCAAAGTCATTTGTAATGAAAATTGACATTTTTTGCAATTCCCTGTGAAAGGGAAGGGAGTCCCAGCTCCAGCGCAGACTGGCAGACCCCCTCCTCTGCCCCCACACTGGCTGGCTGTCACCTTCCCATTGCATCTAACCCTCTTTGAGTGATTAAACTAGCATTAAATAGAAGGAAATATTAAAAAGGGCAGGTCTTTGGCATTTTTTCCTCAAAACAAATATTTGTGAGAGAAATGAAAGATGAAAGTGGAATATGGATTCACTTTCTCCGAGAGCAATTCTTTGTCTGCTGCCAGTCATTAGAAATCTCCCTCTGATTGTCCATCTGCTTCATGCAGCATCTGCTACCTTCATACTCCTTTAGTTCATCACTTACAGGAATCAACAGATTCAAATGTGATCAGAAGGCCAGCCAAGCACATGTACATCTTTACATGGTTCATCTGCCTGTGCAGTGCCATCACTTTATAAGGGGGTATATAAAGCAAGATTCCCCACATTTTTGTTTTCCTTTAGAAACTGAGATACCATTTTGCAATATTAAAGCCTAAATGGCTGGAATGATAGATAAAAGAATTTTTTTAAGACAGAGTCCTCCAAATCAGCAGTGTCATATTTAGCACCAGTGGGCTCTTAAGTTAGTTGGTTTTTTCCAGCGTTTATCATATTAAGTATCCAAACTCTTGTACAAGCACAGTCACCGTGTACCAGGTGCCGGTGATTTGACAACTGCCGTTTGAAATTCGTAGCTGGTACACGTACACAATTCCTGATGCCTTTAGGAAGGCTCAGACATTTTGCTATCTTACTGTGACATTTCCTTCTCAGAAGGCTATTGATTAAAATGATTCAGGCAAAGAAAGTGATCCTCCTGAGTCATTTCTCAGCAAGATGGTTGCATAATGTACGCAGCATGGTATCGTGGTTTTTAAGGCAGTCCTCTGGATACAATTTCACAGATATGCAGTTTTGTCTTGTTCACTGTCCTAAGGGAAATTGGAGCATTCTGGTGGGAATCTTTGGTATCTCTGACCACTGTGACTCAGAAATTGTTGGCTATTTAGAAATATGAGACAGGTTGTTGTGTTGAGTTCTTGGTATGAGATGGTGACGGGATGTTGTTGCATCCCAAGGTATTTTTGTAGCCCAAGGTATTATATTCCTGATGAGAAAGAGAAGGTGTTTTACATAAGGAATTGTGTAAAATGTCTGCTTGGAAGAATTCCTTTGTGAAGCACTACTGAGTAAAGCCAAGCATTCCTCAAATGCAGGCTATGATCATTTATTTTTATTCCTTAATATCATAAGTATAAAATCTTAAATTTTCCCTTCCACATCTTAATGGGTTTCTCATCTCTGTTGCTCAGACTTGATCAGTTTTGCTGGGATAATGCTGTAAATATTCGGTTTATTGGAAGGAAAAAATTTCTCCTTGACAGTATGTTACTGATATGTGAGCTCTGGATTCGCTTCTCTTTTTTGACCAACACAGTGTGTTAATACTGATTGTTCCACGGAAAACCATGTGCTTTAATATATATGTACAATAGGGAAATTTTCAGAAACACAAAGCTCTGTGCAGCTTGTTTTGGGACTTGGAATGAAAATAAAACAGTATATGAAGAACTTGGTACCCACATTTTGTCATTTTAAGTTGACCGTAGCCTTGCATTGTGCATTTAAACTGTTACTTAAGGAGGGCATACGGAAGGACAAGATCTGATTCTCTGAGATACTTTGCAGCAATGTGTTAAAACTGAACTTGCTGTCAGTAGCTTTTGCTTCCCCGCTCCCTCTGCCTCACAGGTAATATTTATATATTGTTTTAAAGAAAAATGTTCCAATTAGAAGTTCCATCATATGACATTTGAACTGGATCATAAATAAGCAATGTGTTCCCAAGGTGCCGTAAAAAGAAAATTGCCGTGACTATTTGTAAAAAAAGCCTAGGACTCAAATTAGAGTTTCTAATCACCTTTGCTGCTAGCAATAACCTCAGAATGAATAGAGGCTTGTGTCGCCCTCGCATTGGTAATAATAACAAAATAAAAAGGGATAATACAGCAGGTATACTACAACCCAAATACCCCTTAACACTCACACTCCATTCATTTGGGTTTCTCCACTGAAATGAATAGCTTTAACCTTTATAAAAGGCACCTTTATGCTTTCTTTTTTACCACTGGGATTATTCAGATGATGGAAGGAGATGGAAATGTATGTTCCAATCCAGAGCTTAAACTCAGATGTCATTCTAAGTTCACAGCAGTATCAAATATTATTGTGAAAAGAGTAGGCAAGTTGTAATAGCAACAAAGAATCAGCCATGAAAAATAAAGTATTTGCTTGTAAAATGTTTTTGGCTTTCCACTGTGTTCACCTGTATCAGTGGAAAGTCTGCAAGCAAGGAGGTGTGCTTAAAAGGTTACTTTGAATTCATATTTTCTTTCTGCAGGTCTTCACTGGGATTTTTACAGCAGAAATGATCTTCAAAGTAATTGCCCTTGACCCCTACTACTATTTTCAGCAGGGCTGGAATATTTTTGACAGCATAATTGTTATTCTAAGCCTGATGGAACTTGGTTTGTCCAGCATGGGAAACCTGTCTGTTTTACGCTCCTTTCGACTGGTAATGGTCTTATTCTGTTCTTACCCCTCTTCTTTTATTACATATAAACCCTGACATGAATGTAACATATTTTCTTAAAAATGCATCTGCTGATAAAGACTTTAATTGCTGCAAACTGGTGAACAGTACGTGACACTAATTATAGGCTGCAGGATAAATGGAATTGTTCCAGATTTACATCAGGGTAAATGAGAACATAATTTGATTCCTTCTAGCTGTGCCAGGTAATTGTAGCACACTTAAAATGTTTGAGTTCCAATTTGTAATAAAAAGCTGCCATTTTATACCTGTACACCTGTTAGCATACTCAGCAGATAACTGATAGCCCAAGAAATGCAAGAGCCAGTAAGGTGTTGGTTTAGAAGTTGTTATTCCTAAATTATGTTATAAACATGCCACTGTTCTTTTAAATGTTGTCAAAAGAAAATGTCTTAGATTTATTTGCGGAGTGATTCTTTTTTTCTAGAACTGATCAGCATAACATAGCATCTGTCTTTCACGGGAACTCCTTAGCTGTCAGCTCCTTTGTTATGCATGGGATAGCGGTATTCTATTAATGAGAGACTGTCGACATATTGGAACAGAAAAGTAGTTTCCTTGCCAGCCTGACATTTGTGTTGCACTTCATGTACCAGGATGTCCATGCTAATCATTCTGGCCATGATATGGCTTCACAGCTTGGAAAGATGAGGAAAATAAGCCCTTATGGTTACATTTAGCAGAAGACTTGGTTTTTTCCCTCAAATTCTCTGCACTCCTCAAAAATGCAAATTTTTCACCACTGGTGTTAGGTCCTGAGAGTCTCCTGTCAGTTTTTGAGCAATCTCTCTTCAATAGGGCTGAAATTAAACCTTCAGTTGAAAACACAGCACAAGGGCTAGGCACCATTTACATCCTTAAAATAGGTCTTAAGTGGGAAGTGGGTTGTGCATAGACTGCGTGATCCTCAGCACAGAGGTGATTTTCACCCTGGGAGATAACAGCTAATGGCATCTGGCTGAGGCTTACTCTGAAACACAGAAGAATTTCTTCTCTTTTTGTGGGATCAAACCCTAAACACCTTCCCCCACATGCCTGCCAGGCTGTTTAATTTGAGGAGGAAAAGCAACATAAAAGAAAATATTAAGGCCTGAGATTTCTTCCTTACGTCCTCTCCCCACCATGATGTTGGGGGAATGAGCCTCTAAAAGCACATCTACCTAACAAGGCAGAGCATAGCTCTGGAAAACTTAATTCTCACCCAAGAAGCCCAACTGATATTTTATTAATAGATGTAGCGAGGTTAACAGGAAATATGGCTAAAATCACCTTGTACCTCACACACTGTGGCATTTAACGTCTTTCATGTTTTACCCACTTTAAAAATTCATCAGCTGAAATGTCTGTCGCTTCTGTGAACTGACACTGTTGTTTATGTTTTGTTCACAGCTGCGAGTCTTCAAATTGGCAAAGTCCTGGCCGACCTTAAATACGCTTATTAAAATAATTGGTAATTCAGTGGGTGCCCTCGGCAACCTCACTCTTGTGCTGGCAATCATCGTCTTTATTTTTGCCGTGGTAGGAATGCAGCTTTTTGGGAAAAGCTACATAGACAACGTGAAGAAGATAAGCACGACTGGCAATTTGCCACGGTGGCACATGAATGATTTCTTCCACTCATTCCTCATCATTTTCCGAATTTTGTGTGGGGAGTGGATCGAGACCATGTGGGACTGCATGGAAGTGGCTGGGCAGCCACTGTGCCTTCTTGTCTTCCTGTTGGTCATGGTGATAGGAAACCTGGTGGTGAGTTCTCAAGATGTTTTTTTCTCCCTCTCCTGGTGGCTCTCTGCAAATGTAGCATGTTTTTATCCAGAAATGGCCAATCTCACATTGCTCCATGGCTTTAATTCAATGAACCAAGTTGTCACCCAGAGAAACTTGTTCATATCCCAAATAAAAAATTGCTAGCACTGCATTACTAATTAGGAATGAAGGCTTACTGTTTTTTGCAGAAGAACAGATAATGTTTTCATAGAAGAAAGGCACATGGGCTGGTTATAATGATTTTATTTCTTAAGCCATTCATGGGGCTGAAGGGATTCCAGATCTCTTTTGTATACAGGACTGAATATCACCTCAACTGTCACTGTATCGGGAGATATTTCTATTTCCCTTCATTTTTGGTCCAGAACACCTCACAGCTAGCACAGTGTCTTTGAGTGGAGTTTCGAATGTCTTTAGCCTGCATGTTCTAGGAAGCTGCAGGCTGTGTTTACAGTAATGTCACTTGCTCGCTTGATTTTTTAATAGACTATCCCATAAGCATGGCTTACATAAGCTCTGAACCTATTAAGACTGAATTGTATTTCCCTGTTGACATCTTATGGAGCGCTTTGCTGGCTTGCAGTCATCATGGAAGTGTTTCGCCTGTTCAGCTTACAGAGCATCTTTGACATTGTGGCTCTAATGGGCTTACTGTTTATGTAGTGAGTTGTTTAATAGTAGATGCTGCTATAAAAAATGTTTGGTTTTGCTACTGATTGTTTTTAGTGGTTCTTTTGCTTTTAAGTACCCAATGTTTTGGTTCTCAGCTGGTAGGATAGAAAAGTTCCTGAAGCAGCTTGTAGAAAAACAGAGTGCATTTGTTTATTTACATTAATTTACATTTTAACAGTAAGTTTTGCACTGAAAATGTTGATTGCAAGAGCCAATTATATTTTATAGGGTTTTTTATAAAAGTCAAAAGGTTAAACTGTGATTACTCAGAAAGTGGCAGATTACTTACGGGTTTTTCCCTAACTTCCCGTTTCCATAGATTTTTCTTGGAACTAAATGTGATTAGATAGAGGAGTTGGGGCAAATTATGACTCTCTGCGTATCTTTTTGGGGAGTTTAGCCTGAGATCCAGAAAGTTAATCTCCCCCTGCCATTAAGCAATGGATTCTGTGTATGATAATAAAACCTGAAAATAATATGTGGTAAATTCTGGGGAAAATGTGAAATTTGAAACGTTTGAAATAGTCATGGATTATTGAAAGATGTGAATTTGCAACGTCTGGTATGCTTAGATATTAACACTCATCAGTGTGCATAAGATCTGTTAAATATAAAATCTGATTCAGCAGAGATTGTACTATCTACATATATTTAACCTTCAGTGCTCAAAAGAGACTGTCCTAGATGTAAAACCAGATACTGAAAAACTCTGTCAGCATGGATAAGCTGAAGTTATCGGTCAGCTGAAAGTAAAAATGCTAGCTTTATCCTTTTCAGCCAACAGTTCTGTAAGCATGCAGCAGTGACTGGTAAATAGGAATTATTATTGTCTGTAGATCACTCCAGAAAAAAAGAAAATTATTCACAAGTGTGAAAAGAACAACAAATTCTGAATCATGAGACTCATCCAGCATCAACTGTGTTACACTAATATTTCATGATGTTGATTAGCAGGTAGAGAGAAGGTCATCTTATACCTCTGGCATCAGCAAAATTCTTGCTTTCTTCAGTGAGAGTGGGTTGAATTCACAAACTCACTTACTTGCTGAACATCATCAGACCCCAAAATTGTGGTAGCCGAGAAGCACCATGAGCCCTTTAAAATAAGAAGACTTGAGCACTAAATCTTTTACCTGTAACCCTGTTGCAATCTATGCCAGCAAAGTTTCTCTTTTAACTTACTGAGATCCTTGTTCCTCCTCTGAGTTTCAAGAGTCAGTTCTGATAAGAAATATGTTATCCTGATGTTGTATCTCATTTGGACACTGAACACTTAGACTCTGAAGGCATGGAGGAAATCCTACAGCACTTTTCCCAGTGTAGCAGATCTGCACACTCATCTAGATTAAATACTTCTATTTGTCGTGTCTGCCAGTACTTATTGGTACTGTCTGTGGTCTCTTTCCCAACTGCAAAGTTAAGCATTACAAAGCTTAGCAGACCTACTCTTTAAATACTGTAAAGTAAAGGCTGCAAACTGGTGTTGGAAGAGTTACAACCGCTGCGATTCTGCGGTATGTCCAGTGATTTGATTTGCAGGTCTTACTGAGCCTCACTAACATACATTCAAAGGACTGGTGGAAGAAAAGTCAGGAAAGTTAGTAAGTGCCCTGGGCAACTTCGTGTTATAGAGCAGTCCAGCTTTTGAAAGGAATTTTAGTATATCTTAAATCTTTGGTTTGTATACATATATCCTGAAGATGTCTTGGACCACTGCAGAGCCACGTGAAACTATGTTTACTGCTGGTCAGCTGATATTTGAGTCATCTTCAGAGAACTATACTTCACAACATAGTTGGAAAACTGTGTGCTGTGTAGGTACGTTTTGCACAATAAGACTGTGCTGCTGTTGTCAGGTGGCATTTTTAGAGCCATTGAAGCTGCTTTGGAAGGTAAAGCCAAACGAGATAGATAATAAAATAGTTTCTCCCTCATTTGTAAGAAAGAGCTTCTGAAATTGCTAACTGAATAATTATGCTTACTGTTAAGCTTTATAAAGGGCTTAACATATTTCCTACCTATGTTTATGTTACAGAGGTTAATAAGGAAAATCACTGAGACAGGAATTATTAAGAAGATGTAGGGGAATTTGGGTAGCAAGGCAGTCCGTGGTGGCCCCTTCTCTGGCGGGTCAGCCGATGCAAGAGTCAAGCATGACACCAGCCACTTCTCAAGGGACAATTGCACGTAATAGGTGCTAACAATGTGCATGAATAAAACTGACACTTCAATCACAGGCAGAACAACCTTCCAACCTCATTGTGTGTGCATGACGTACACTGGCCAAGCCACCCTTTTATTCTTCTGCCAGCCACCCAGATGAAGGCTGTTTTCTACCAGCTTCTCCTGAAATGCCACCAAGTGAAGAGCAACTCAATGCAAGGCAGAAATGCACTCACTGTCTTTGGTCATGTTCCAATTTGGCTGTGTGTGACGTAGACAGCACCCAAAAAAGGTCAATTACTGTTAACCCAAGGTAACAGCTGCAGTGCATTAACTCACCCTCAGGGCTGAATTTCTGGACTGCCTTTGTCTCACCTCCGCCTCATTTGTATAAATTCCTTAGTACTTCTATGGCACATTGTCGTGGTTTCAGCCCAGCCGGTAACAAAGCACCACGAAGCCGCTCGCTCACCCCCCACCCCTGCCCCTGGCCACGTTGGGATGAGGAGAAAATACAAAGGCAGGCTCCTGGGTCGAGACAAGGACTGGGAAGGATCACTCCCCACCTACGGTCACGGGCAAAAGACAGGCTCAACTTGGGGAAGAAACAAAATCCATTTAATTTACTACAAATCAAATCAAAAACAAAACACAAGGGTATTAGGCAGGGAAAAAAACAAACATCAGAACACCTCCCCCCACCCCTCCCGCCTTCCCGGCTCAGCTCCATTCCCAGTGCTTTCTACCTCCTCCCCCCGGCGGCGCAGGGGAACAGGGGATGGGGGTTGAGTCAGCTCGCCACACCTTGTCTCTGCCCCTCCTTTCCTCAGGGGGAAGATTCCTCACTCGTCCCCTGCTCCACCGTGGGGTCCCTCCCACGGGAGACAGTCCTTCACCAACTTCTCCAACGTGGTTCCTTTCCGCGGGCTTCAGTTCTTCCCGAACTTCCCTGGTGCGGGTCCTTTCCGCGGGCTGCTCTCCAGTCACACACTGCTCCAGTGTGGTTTTTACCATGGAGTTACGGCCATCTTCGGGAGCCTCCGCTCCACCGTTCACCTCCGTGGGCTGCAGGGGGACAGCCTGCCGTCTCCCCACGGGCTGCAGAGCCATCAGCCTCCTCAGGCGCCCCTCCTCCCCCTCCTCCTTCTTCACTGACTCCAGTATCGGCAGAGGGGTTCCTCCCACGTTTCCCAACCCCCACACTACCGGTTCCCCTTCTTAAATCTGTTCTCCCAGAGGCGCTACCACCGTCACTCCCCTCCCAGAGGCGGGTCCGAAATTTTGGCGCCGGGGCACTTTTAGCAGCTTCTTAAAGGAGCCATCTCTGCAGTCCCCCTCCCCTGCCACCAAAGAAAACCGTGCCACACAAAACCATAACACACATCCATCCCCGTTCCCCAATCCACCACAAGCTGGTAATTCACTGATGCATTCTCATGGTGGATTTTGTCTTCCTGAGTTACAAGCATGCCAAGATGCAGAGTCTGCAACCAGGGAAGTGTCATCTTCAGAATGTTCCTGAAAGTGAAATATAGGTCTGGAAGTGCTCTTTTAGGGTCAATCCTAGGCTTTTTTTTTTGTCTACTGTCCATGGAAATGCTGTTCTCTCAGAAAAATATTAATGACGTGTTCAGAGAACACAAAGGTAGAAACCACCACCAATTTCTAGGCTATCAGGCTATCCTGTTGGAAAAATTGCATAACCATTATCATTGAATTAATGCGTGATGCATGGAATTACGAAATATGAAGTGTAAGGTCATGCGCTCAGCCCTATTTAAGAATTTATATTATGACCAAGTAGCTTACCAACAGAAAATGTTTGAGAGGATAATAAAAGGATGTGTACTAGTCACTGTGGACATCTACATCTGAGATAACTGCATGGAGATGCCTTTGTAGTCAGATCTGGTTAATGGAGTCTATGAAGTCACAAAATTTCTTACCCAAAAAGACATCTAAAATACATCAGATTAAATAGCCCTAAAAGTATCTATTTGTGTCCCTGAAGCCTTGGGAGGCAAAGTCATCTGTAGATATCCCCATATACATATCACTCTGGCTGACTGAGCCAGTACAAGGTACCAATGCACCAGTACATTGCACCCATTAAAAAAGTAAATGAGATTCTAATACATATCAGGAAAGTTAATTACAGAGGAGAAAGGAGAGTGTGAACGCTGTTGCACAGTGATCTGCGATACTGGATATGCAATACACCCCATTAATGGCTGATGCTCAAGATGAAGTACTACTGGGAAAAGCACAGTATGGGAATATGAATGTTGATGAGGGGAATGCAGAGATAGGCATAGGAGGAGAAGAGTTTAAGTGACAGGATACTGCTCATCCCAAAACAAAGGAGTATAAATCACTGTAGGTACTTTTAGGCTAGGATTAGAAAGGAGGCTTCTGACTATCAGCACCGTGAGGCTGTTTAGGACTTTCCAACAAGACTGACTAACCCCAAACCAGCAGTGTGTGAGATGGAGCTTGATTAGTTTGTGAAGGAAACAACCCATGTTAGCTGGGCGCTTGGCTCGGTGACCCAAGAGGACCTTCCAGTCCTGTCTTCCTATGGTAATTTGAGTGCCTGGCAGCACAGCTGCTCGGAATGGTTTGGATGAGATTTGAAGTGGCCTTCTTTGGTTAAACTCAGTGGAAATTTTTCTCTGAAAAAGTCAGATATGCCTGGAACCCATCCTTTTATTCTGCTTCCACATCTCAGGAAGCCTTAATGGATATTTATTCTGTTTTAACATGGCCTGTGACTGTGACACACAGAAATTTGGAAATCTCACATTCTTGGAAAAAAGAGGTTTGTGCCTCCCTGTATGCCTTTACTACAAGTCAGTGTAGGAGAGTTCCTTGAAGAGATGTTCTGGGAAAGTGCTGCTAAATCTCCATCAAGTTAAAATCTGGATTCTCAAACTGGTCAGATGCCAGGAAAAACTCATTAGGTATAATTCACCACCATTTCCATCTTTAACAGCCAAAGTCTGTTGATAAAATGGCATATTACCAGAGCTATTCTGACAGAGAAATGTCTCTGCGGCAGGGCAAGAAAGAAAGAAATCAAGTTACGGGGAATGTGAGCAATGCATAACTTCTTAGTATTTCCACTTCAACGTGTTCTTCCACAAAAGTCTCCCTCCCTACCACTAGAAGGTTGTCCTGAGCACCACCAATGCAACCTGGATGGGAATAAATGTTCTAGAAGGAGAAGAAGGGTGAGAGGGATGAAGGGCCATTTAGCACAGATCCTGGACTGACAGATGTGCAAGAGAGAGATTTGGGATCAGGAGAATTGTTTTGGTGGGGAAGAGAAGTGACTACAGGTATATGTGAAGCTTAGTCTATAAGAAGAAATTCTTAGCAATATCCTGTCTTGAATCACTTTCCTAAGTAACAGACCATAAGTAACATAAGGAGCCATTGGGTCCCATGTGGCTGTCTAATACCTAGTAGCTACGGCTGTAATCCTACAGTTAGGCAAAACCACTTTCTATGTGTGCCTGCAAATTTGTGTCTATCCAGATCAATTGTTTTCTTTCCTGCCTATTTTTTTAACATTTAGAACAAAGTAAAGGCATGTGATAAATGTTTAATTCTGATTAGCTTTGTTTGCCTTTTTTTTCCCTTTGTTTGGTAATGTTGCCTTTAGTTTGGTGTTTGCAGTCAAGAAAAAAGAACAAAAAACCCACAAAAGAGGTAGCTGTGATGCACAGTGTACAAACATGTAAGACAGGACTCCTATTTGGATTGTATTCTCTTCAGCATGGGGGCTTTGTTTCTCTAGAAAAGTATTTCCTAGAGTTAATTACTGAGTGTTACTGCACCATGATCTCTAACTGAGGAACATAAAAGTGAGTGTATGTGGCCACCAGTGTAGGAGAACTGGTAGCCCACCCTGTGGGAATCCATCAGCTGGCTGACTGTACAGGAGTTTCACAGGCAAGGGACTATCCCAGCTGGAATTTTGTGGTCAGTGCAGGGTACGAAGAAGTTTAATAATATGGAGCAAGATAATCTTTTGCATTTGTTCTCAGTATCAGAAAATGTTCCTGGGTACATTTAATTTGTTAGTGTAGAAGTAGCCATAAAGTCCTGTCTCATCTGATACTGATACATCTCCGTCACTGCAAGCAGGCTTGAAAGAGGTTTATGGTAATGTGTCAGATTTTCTCTTTGTTTAAATGAAATGGATATAGAGAACTATCACTGTCCCTTGTGGTAAAATCTCAAGTAATAGCAAAATATCTAGGCATCTAACAGGCCTAGGTAAAAGTGGATTGCAATTTTACATTTTAAGAGCTCAGACAGCCAAAGCATATTATGATGGTCAAAGAAGGTCTTCAGATGAGACTTGTATTTCTGCCTGACATGATGGGGACTGTCACTGAAGAAAGCTACATCAAGACTCTGATGCTTTTAAAAGACATGAAGCATTACACCAGGGGGTTTCAAGACCATGAAACTTTTTACAGGCTATTAAGGGTTGCTTTACCCAAAAGGAACAAAGCCTCAGTCATTAAGATTTCTTGTGCCAATAAACGAATAAAATGGAACATTGATGACATATGATAGCACTTTTCCAGCTATCTCCTTATTTTCTTTTCAAATTATGTACAAATCTAGAACTACCAAAGACCCATTTTCACAGTTTTTACCGTCTGTCTATCCCTAGAGAAATGTACAGCTTGAGAGTTGCAGCGAGACTTGCTGCCCTGAATCAAGTAATTATTTTTGCATTTAGTGACAAACATGCTCATATTCATGGGGCCCACTGAAGACATCCACTCTGTGAATAAGGGTTAATCTCCTTGGAGGGAAATGTAGTATTTGTATTGCAGCTGATGATTAATATAAATGAACTGGAATTTTGAGATATTGTGTGCCTTCTAATTGCAAATACTAGGTTAGATCTGCTTGCTGGAAGTTAAAGCAAGTTTGGGGAGAAGGTATTACAAGCCCAAGTTACAACATTTTAGGTTTTATTTTTTTAATTTTCAAACCATGGTAGAGGTCTGCGTCCTCAAGCTTTGTACATTGTACTTCTACCACCAAGCAGGTACTCTCCTTGGGGCCCACCGGTTCCATTTCTTGCACAATGGAAGGAAGAAGGGATAAGATGCAACTATATAAAGATGGGGAAGAAGTGTGTTTTGCAAGGAAATGTGCATCCACAGGAGATTCAAAGAGAAGTTCAGGTTGTCCCAAGTCTTTCATGAACACTGCCTTCCCTCCGCTCTCTCTGTACCCCCATGTTCATGTCCTGGATGCCGTTCACCTTATCTGCTCTTTCAGCAGCTCCCAACGTTCTGGGAATGTGCATTTGTGTTTTGGTTACATCAGCTGAGAAGGCCACTAGATAAACAGGCGAGAATAGGCATGTCAGTAAGAGTCATCATCAGGACACACAAAATCTGCAAAGCGGCAAGTGGAGTGTGTGGGGGGCACCGTGGAGGAGGAGGGCTCATCAGAAAGCTGCAGGAACCATAATGAGAGCTGGGGCAATACTGGAGATGGGAGCTGGAGAGTTAGAGGGTCCAGAAGAAGCCAGGGACCCCAAGGGATCACTAGTGAGAAGTCGAAGTGTCATTTCAGTCTGTCTCACCAACTTGGACACTTACATAAGGGAGGCAAATTTTCTTTCTCGAGTCACATGCAGCTTTGCAGAAGAGCAGCCCGGAATACATGAGTAAGCACATTTGGGGACACAAGCAAAATAGAGTCAAAACAACTGTCAGCATGTTTCCATCCTTTTTGCTTCTATTGATGTATGCTTACGACTGGCAGCAGGTACATTTCGTGTGATACTGGAGAATTCAAACCTCAGAGGAAAGCAGCTAAACCCCAGCATATTTCCCAGCTTCTCCCTTTATATTTTTCATGCCAGCTACCTGCACAGTCCATGTGTCCCAAAGCAATTTTTGCTACTCCCCATTATCCATCTTTGCTTGAGCAGTGTCGTGGTTTTACCAGCCGGTAACAAAGCACCACGAAGCCGCTCGCTCACCCCCCACCCCTGCCCCTGGCCACGTTGGGATGAGGAGAAAATCCAAAGGCAGGCTCGTGGGTCGAGACAAGGACTGGGAGGGATCACTCCCCACCTACGGTCACGGGCAAAAGACAGGCTCAACTTGGGGAAGAAACAAAATCCATTTAATTTACTACAAATCAAATCAAAAACAAGGGTATTGGGAAGGGAAACCAAACATCAGAACACCTCCCCCAACCCCTCCCGCCTTCCCGGCTCAGCTCCATTCCTGGTGCTTTCTACCTTCTCCCCCCGGTGGCACAGGGGAACAGGGAACAGGGGATGGGGGTTGAGGTCAGCTCGCCACACCTTGTCTCTGCCGCTCCTTTCCTCAGGGGGAAGATTCCTCACTCGTCCCCTGCTCCACCGTGGGGTCCCTCCCACGGGAGACAGTCCTTCACCAACTTCTCCAACGTGGGTCCTTTCC